>PVJH01010063.1:0-75607 GCA_004026705.1 Nesogale talazaci | reverse complement strand
ACACCCATTGCCATCATCACTCTCAAAACATTCTCCCTCCCTCCAGGCCCTCATTATCAACTCCCTATATTACCCTTCTTTCCTCCCCTCCCTTGAACCCTTAGTAATTTACAAATTATTTTTTCATCCTGTACACTGTACAATGTGTCCCAACACTCACTTCCCTATTTTCCATGTTCCAGAGAGGAGGCTACATGTAGATCCCTGAAGTTGGTTCTCCCTTTCTATTCCTCCATCTCTCCAGCCTCCTGGTATTACCACTCCTATTACTAGTCTCGATGGATCATCTATCCTAAGTTTCCCATGTTTCCAACTTCACTGTACATCTCCTGGTCTAGCTGGATTTATGTGGTAGAATTGGGGTCATGATAGTGGGTGGGAGGCAGCATGGGAACTAGAAGAAGGTTGCATATTTCATAGTTCCTACCCTGTATCTTAACTGGCTCATCTCCTCCTTGTGACCCCTCTGCAAAAGGATGTCACCTCACCTATTGAGAGGCTTTCAGTCCCCAATCTGTACTCCCCCTCAATAATAATAATAATAATATAATTTTAGCTCATTGATGCCTGACACCGGATCTCTTCACCACCTCATGATCACACAGGCTGGTGTGCTTGTTCCGTGTGGACTTTATTGCTTCTGAGCTGAATGGCCGCTTGTTTACTCAAGCCTTTAAGTCCCCAGACACTATATCTTTTGGTAGCCAGGCACCATCAGCTTTCTTCACCACATTTGCTTATGCACACATTTGTCCTCAGGGATCATATCAGGAAAGTGAGCATGCAAAGTTGCGCTTTTGAGTTCTTGAAGCCTGATAGCTCATCCCTTTGACACCTCATGATTCCACATGCTAGTGTGCTTCTTCCATGTGGGCTTTGTTGCTTCTCAGCTAGATGGCTGCTTGTTTACTTTCAAGCCTTTAAGTCCCCAGATGCTCCATCTTTTGATAGCCGGGCACCATCAGCTTCTTCACCACCTTTGCTTATGCACACATTTGTCTTCAGTGATCATGTCGGAAAGGTGAGCATCTTGGAATGCCAATTTAATAGAACAAAGTGTTCTTGAACCGAGAAGATACTTGAATGGAGGTCCAATGCCTATCTGTTGTACTAACCCTATAAGTATGCACATTAATCTCTTTCCCCATCCTCACTTATAAATATATGCCCCTATGTATATACCTGTATTTGAACCTCTATAAATGTTCATTATTCCCCAGTTCCTTCCTCTATTTCCATTTGCTTCCCTCTTGTCCCACTATCATTCTCACTCTCCATTTGGGTTTAAGTATTTTTTCTCTGTTACATTAGTCTTAATCAATCCCTATTGGCCTTCTCTCACCCACCTTGTCCCTACATTTGTATCAATTGTTATTCCCTTTTTCCTGGGCTGGTCGACATCACCACCTTTCCGCCTCCTCCCCCTCTTCAATGTCCCCTACCCTAGAGCCATCAGACTTGTCATTTTCACCTCCAGCCTCTTTGTCCAGTCTATATTGTCTAGATAGACCTGTAGAGGTAGCAATATGTACAAGAAAGGTCTCCTAAAATGGAGCAACTTAAGCAAATAAAACAATGATAACAACAGCAAGAACCCCCCTCAATGTACTATACAATATGTAACAGAATAATAAAATAATAGCAATATAAGAACCTGTATAAAGTTCAAGGTCTGTAGTTGACCTCCTAGAGCGACCCCTGGTTGAGTCGGATGGCGTGCCAATACCCTGGCCCCAAAGTATATCCTTGTCACTCCATCTGTGACTCTACGCTCTGTTGCACACTCGTAGTGCTTTGCATTGGTGTGGTTGTGTCCGACAGGGTATAATCTTGACCCCGCTTCTTCTTCCTGGCCCCGATAGGCCTTGGGTGAGTGAGGGTAGCCGCATTTCTTAATGGGGCTGGCTGTGCAGTCCTCTTTGTGCAGTAGCTGTTCTGAGTGGGATTATTGCCCTGAAGGCTCGGTGGGCCAGGATGCACATCATTCTCTCTTCCTCCCCTTTCATTTGTTCTCATGTGCTCTGGTAAGGCTTATCTCACTCCCCAAGCTTCAGCTTCAGTGCTGGCCTCCAAGGCAACTTCCTCTGGTAGAGAGGTGGCTGCCCCTATAGTTGGGGTTGGGGTTGTGTTCTCAGGTCCCTCCACTGGTTCTCCATTCCATGCTGTCATGCTGCATTCACATGCTGGGTCTCCAGGTTTAAGTTTGGTCCCTCTTTCCCTGTGGAGATATAAACAATACGTTCCCCTTTGATGGTTTAGTGCCCCTTTCCCTTTCTATACATTGCCATCTGCCTCCCCTCCCCCCTTGATGGCTACCATATGTAGCCTTAGATTTGATCTGGCCCCTGCCATATTACCTGGGCCTTCTCCCAGGATTTTCTCTATAGAGTAGTTTTATGGGAGCAATTTTAAGACCCAGAGTAAGTGCTCAAATGTTTTCTGGTGGAGTAATGCCATGTGAATTAAGGATAGACACATGTTTACTTGAGTGGATGATCCCACTCCACTGAGGTTCGTCTTGGAACCATTAAGGGGGGCTGCAAAAACAGAAACCCATAATTTATCCTGGATAATAAATGGGCTCTGACACACAAGTTTTTAATTTCCAGGGGATGCTGGATACTTGTTTTTTTCTGAAAAGAGGAAAGTGGACCAACTAAGTTTGGGAACCTGGGATGTAGATTTTAGAGTCAGACTGATTTTATATCCAGATCACACTACTTAATCACTGGACAATCTTAAGCAGGTAGGTTAACTTTTCTGAATCTGCTTTCTTATCTGGTGAGATTAATACGATTTCTGTCAGTTAATGACACAAAGCACATTCTCAATAAAAGCTTATTATTATTTTGACAGCTATTGATGCTTGTTGGAAAGATACAAAGATGGACAAGGACTCCATCATAAAGGGTGCCATCAAAGGCATCCATGTATTGGTTTGGGGACATGCAAAGTCATGGCTCAGAATCAACCCTGCAGAGGTCTTGCTAAAATCTGCCTTCCCTCAATCCATTCTTTAGGTTGATATTAGAGTTAGGTGCTACGAAGCGTGACAAATCCCCAATATAGCTTTCCTACAGACTCCATAGCTGCAGGATAAAATTTGAAGCTCTGCATGTAATTCAAGCCTTTTGTGACTGTTGAAGGGCTTTTTATGCTCCTGCTGTTATTACTCTTACACAGGAAATCCATTCTCCCACCACTATTGTTTGTTTGTTGTTTCTCTTGCAATTTGTTTGTTTTATCCAATGTAGATTCAAAGCCGCAGGCATGAGAAAGAGGAGGATAGAATCCAACATTAGTCCACATCTCAGATACCAAGAGAGGAAAAGCACATGTCTGCCATATCATCTTCATGAGTGAAAATCAAAGATCGTTTTCTATATAGCATAGAATACAATACAATACACCAAATATCAATTGCCTCTCTTAGAGGTATTTGTATTTGAATGAAGCACTACCTTTTCACCACACTCTGTTGATTTCAGGAATATTTTTCTATTCTATCTTCTGTTTTCTATTTGCTTTCACAGCAAATAAAATTATATTTCTTACTACATAAATTCTCTTAGTATGCTATTGATGGAATTGGCAACAATGGAAAATTAGCAGTGGTTACCTCACTTGGTTAAATGTGTCACAGGTGAGAATATTGAGTGTATAAATAATTGCTGTTGGGACTGAGCCACGGTGGCATAGTGGTTGTGTGCTCGACTGTGGCCCACTGGGTTGGCGGTTCAAATCCAGCAGTAGCTCTCCAGGAGCAAGGCTGGGTCTCCTACTCCCATCAGAGACCAGTGATTCCCACAAAACAAAACAAACAAACGAAAAAAGAAAAATGTCTTTATAAAAAAAATTGCTCTTGATAAAGTAGAAAAAGTGCAAAAATCAATTGGGAGAATTTTTCTGAAGAAATAATCAATGCTGCTCAATAATGTGTTTTGAAATTATTAAATGGAAAATTTCTGGGTCAACTTTCATCAAAAGTCCAGTAAGATGATGCTAATAATAAGAAAAAAACAGACCTATAAAACAAAGGCTAAAACAAAATCTTTTAATAGAATTTTGTTCTCCCAAAATATATGTAGGAAATCTTAATTTCTCTGCATGATTGCTATGAGTGAGAATAGTCTCCAGACAATGAGGTTTTTTTGAGCATATACATGGACATGGAAACTTGGTGGCAGTGTACTTGTCATTGGCTGCTAACTTATAGCTGTGGTAGTTGTTTCCATAAAGATTACAGCCTTGGGAACCAGAAAAGATGCAACTGCTCTGTCATGTAGCATAGCTATAAGTTAGAATGGACTCAAAGGCAATCGTTTTTTGTTTGTTTTCATAGTAGTGGATATAATTCCAATGGGAAATGGAACCTCTTTGTTATGATAATGAAGCCACAGCAACATAGGCTATGTCCTAAGCCAATTACTTTGAGATATAAAAAGTGCAATTTAGGCACAGAAGCTAGAGAGCAAAAATGAAGAAGACCTGGTACTAGAACAGGGAACCAAGGAAGAAAATCTGAAAGAGACAAGGACCTTCCCTAGAACAGTGGTTTTCAGACTGTGAGTCATGACCCCTTTGGGGGTCGAATGACCCTTTCACAGATGTTGTCGAGTTCATAACAGTAGCAAAGTTATAGTTATTAAGAAGCAATGAAAATAATTTTATGGTTGGGGGAGCACCACAACATGAGTAACTGTATTAAAGGGTTGTGGCATTAGGAAGGTTGAGAATCACTAGTTTAGACTCAACTAAAAGAGAAAGTTGGACTCAGTCTCTTGAACTGTGAGAGAGGAAACAGTATTTTTTGTAATTCATTAAACACACCTATTTGTGCTGTTTCTATAACATCAGCACAAGGAAACTGAGACATAGTAAAAATATTTATTGGCAAGATGCTGATGAATGGATAAAATTGATGGATAGTTTGAGTCAACTGAAAACAATGTGATTTTGTGGAAATAAACTCACAACTAAAACCTGTAATGCCAGGAGTTACAATTATTAAATTTGATATTGTTATGAACAAAAACATTACCATATGTCCATCAGTCCATCAGTTTGTTGTACTGTGTTGGTTTGTATTCTCCTGTGATTCTGGAAGATGTCACTGGTATTTCAAAATACCAGCAGGGTTACCAAAAGTGAGTAGGTTTCAATAGAACTTACAGGCCAAGTATAGACTGCAAAGAAGAAATAGAATGCAAATTTGTGAAGATTTAGCCACTGAAAACTTGATGGACAGAATTGAAATATTGTCAGATACTGGAAACCTTTGGAAAAGAAGAACATTGTTGCAGATAGTACTACAAGATGAACACCTCAAGTTGGAAGGCATTCAAAATATGACCAAGGAAGAGCTGCATTCTCAGAGTAAAGTTGACCATAATTCTGTGAAGGGAGTAAAGCCTGTAGTAGTAAACACTTTGTGGTCCTCATTCTTCAAAATGAGAAAAAAAATCAAACATTAACAATCAAAACTTGGAATATATGAAATATGAATCAAGCAAAGTTAGAATTTGTTAAAATTAAAATGGATCACATAAAATTAACATCCTAAGCAATAGTAAGCTAAAATGGCCTGTTATTGGCCATTTTGAATCAGAAGACCATTAGTTTACTATGGTGGGAATAAAACAATCAAGATAAATAGCTTGCATTTATCTACTTAGATCTTATCTCTGTACATGAATGCTTGTTCAAATAATGGCATTATATGACACCTTCCTGACACAATTGCTGAAGACAAAATGGGTTCATGAGCAAATGTGGTGAAGAAAGCTGATGGTGCCCAGTTATTAAAATATCTAGTGTCTGGGTCTTAAAGGCTTAAAGTTAAACAAGTGGCTGTCTAGCTGAGAACTAACAAAGCCCATATGGAAGAATCACACTACCCTGTGTGATAATGAGATATAATAGGTATCAGACACCAGTAATAGGTATCGGAAATTCAAAACCAAGTAATCAGATTAACATGAAGGAACATAAACAAAATGGAGACCCAAAACTCACCTGTAAGATAATTGGACAGTCCCTTCCAGAAGGGTCACACAGAAGGAATGATATATCTAGGAATGATATATCTATAGATATATCTATATAGCACTGATGAAACACCTATATATCCTCTTGTTCTTTAATAGTTCTCCCATTACTATTATGGCCTGAGTTCCACCTCATTAATCTTGTGAGATCTGTGTATGTTCATTTTTATAATTAAGGCTCCTTGATGCATAAAATTTGAGAAAAATAAACCCTTCAGAAATAGTTAATGGGAGTAAGACTCCCTTACGGTACCCTGAGGTGGAATTGAGGAGGGAGGGAGAATCGATAGAAATGAAGACTGTATAACCCTAGTTAAGGGAAACAAATAAAAGAATTCTAGGTAAACAGATACATTGTATAGAGTAAGAAATGGCAAATGATAATATATAATATAATAAATAGTAAGGGTTCCTGGGGGTAGTGTAGAAGAGTGTTTTGAAAATGGTGTTGGCAGCATCTACACAGCTATGATTGATCTACTGAATTATGGATTGTTACAATATCTGTAAGAATTCTCAATAAAATTAAACAAAATGCAAATATATATTTACAAAAAATAATCTTGAAGTACAATGTTTTCTGTGATATGTTTATATCTATCTGCATTCAAGGAAATTCAATAATAAAGACTCATTCAAATTTATGTGCCAGGATAGAATATGATGATGAAGTTGAAAATTTTTACCAATATCTTCAGTCAGAAATTGAACAAACAAGTGGATCAAAACAAAATACATTGATAGTTATTAGAAAATTGAATGCAAAAGTTTGAAGTAAAGAGAAAGAAACAATAGGAAAACATGGCCTTGGTAATAGGAAAAAAAAACCCCAGGAGATCACATGATTGAATTTTGCAAGACAAGATACTTGTTATAGTAAATAGCTTTTCTTTAAACAACATAAATTTTGTGACTATACATATGAACTTCTCCAGATAGAATGCACAGAAATCTAATTGACTACATCTGTGGGTAGGGATGATAGAGAAGATCAATATTAGCAGCTAGAATGAGCCCATAGGCTGACTGTGGAACACACCATCAATTACTGATAAGTAATTTCAGGTTAAAGCTGAAGAAAATGAAAACATGTCTACAAGAACCGAAATAGACCTTGAATATATCCCACCTGAATTTCGAGAACATCTTGAAAGCAGATTTGTTGTCTTGAACACTAATGGCAGATGAGCTTTGGAAGGACATCAAGAACATCATTCATGAAGAAAGCAAAAGATCACTAAAAATTCAGGAAGTCAAATACATAGATTAAAGTAGATGTTAGAAGAGACTAAGAATCATAGGTAAGTGAGGTAAATTGAAGATACAATAAATTCAGAATTGAATAGAAAATTCCAAAGGGCAGTTCAAGAAGGCAAAGTAAAATATTATAATGAAATGTACAAAGACATAATAAACCAAACAGGAAAAATATGCTCAACATATCTTAGACTGAAAGAATTCAAGAAAAAAAATTCATGTTTCAAGTTGAAATAGTGAAAGATTCAATGGGTAAAGAGATAGCACATGAGCAAGAACCTATGGTACTTGAGGCAGAAGTTTGAGCTGTACTGAAAGCAGTAGTCAAAAATAAAACACATGAAATTGATGGAATATCAATTGAAATGTTTCAACAAACTGATGAAGCACGGAAAGCACATATATCATGAAAATTGGAAAACAGCTGCTCAACCAATTGACTGTAGAGATTCATATTTGCAGCCATTCCAAAGAGAGGAGACCTAACAGAATGGTCAAATTATAGAACATTGATATCACATGCAAGTAAAAGTTTGCTGAATATCACCCAATAAGGGGGCTGAGCCCCAGTGGTGTAGTGGTTGAGTGTGGGACTGCAGCCCACTGGCTTGACTGCTCAAATCCAGCAGCAGCTCTCCAGGAGCAAGGCTGGGCCTCCCACTCCCACCAGAGGGCAGTGATGCTCCCCCCTCCCCAAACAAAACAAAACAAAACAAAAAGATCACCCAATAAGGATTGTAGTCATACATTGACAGAGAACTTCTGGAGATTCAGGGCAGATTCAAAAGAGCACATGAAGATGTCAGATGAATCTTGACCAAAAGCAGAGAATACTAGAAGGATGTTTGCTTAATTTTCTTGACTATGATACTTCATTTGATTGCATAGATCATAATCAACAGTGGCTAGGCTTGAGAAGACTGGTAATCCCAGAACACATAATTGTGTTGGTTCAGGACCTGTATATGGATCAAGAGGCAGTTGTGGAAGCAGAACAAAGGCACACTGCATGATTTAAAATTAGGAAAAATATGTGTCAGGGTTGCATCCAGTCCTGGAATTTAGCTGTTTCACACTGGTTCAGCAGAGCTGACACCTAATTTTGTTGTTGAGTTCAGCGAGCTGCTTGTTAGAATGACACTTGTAATAAGGGTCTTAAACTGCCCAGCTGCCCAATGTAGATATCAAAAATGTACATGACTCTCTTTTTAAACTTTTATCTGCACAACATTACCCACAGTAATGTTCATTTCATCCATAGAGATAAAAAAATTAGAGGGAAAAATGCTTGCAGTATTTAGTTAGTTATTTAATGAAACTCATTATACTTCTGATTAAATGCTGCATTTTTATTTCCTTGTGTTTATTACATCATGTTTGTAAACAAACATAATTTAAAAACAAACATATAGCATAAAGAGAAAAAATGCAAATAACCAGAGGGTGACATGCTGTCATTTGTTTCAGCCTTGTGTTGTGCTCAAAACTCCCATTAAATATTATGAGTGAATTATGCAATTCCTGAATATGTTTAAAGATCTGCAATTATTCTCAGAACAATTGCTGTAAGTGGAGCAGAATCACAAAGGGATTATGCAGAGATTAAAATGTTCAGAAAAGTCTCCTATTTCTAATACAGCAAACAATGATGATTGTCTAGAGTAATGGGGTCCTACCCCCCACAGTTAAAAGATAGTCAAGCATAAATCACAAATATTATGATACTTGTCTTAAAGCAAAACAATATGAAATTACCTTGAATACAGTTTTGTTATTTTGTCAGGTATTATTTAATATTTTGAGTAATGTTTTGAAAATCATTCTTATACCATATCTAGTTTTGTATTTTTCTAAGTGTAGCTGTTTGAAATAATAAGCTACCTTTTGGTTTATCTTTTTAAAATACTTAAACTCATCATTAGAGCAGCAAACCAGTTGGCAAATTCTTTTAATCCCTCCACTGGTTGCGTCTTCCTACTACACCTACTCCATCTGGATGCTGAGAAAATCATAAGGGAAGGTGGATTACATGAACAAGAATGTGGCATCAAGGTTGGAGGAAAGTTTTCTTTAACAACCTGCAATACACAGACAACACAGCCTTATTTGTGGAAAGTGAGAAGAACTTGAAGATTTGCTGATGAAGATCCAGGCTTGCAACATTCTGTGTGGATTGCAACTCAGTGTAAAGAAAGTAAGAATCCTCACACCTGGAAAAGTAGCTAACACCATGATAAGACAGGCATAAAATATTAAGTTGTTGAGAGATTTTTGGCTTGCTTGGATCCACAATCAGCGCTCCTGGAAACAACAGTCAAATATGACCAGACAACATATTTTGTAGGGTAAATCTGCTACACAGACCAATTCAGATCGGTGAAAAGCAAGAATGTTACTTTGAGGATTAAGGTGTGCCTGACCCAAACTGTAGTATTTTCAATTGCCTCATATGCATGTGAAAGTTGGACTTTGAGTAAGGAAGATTGAAGAAAATTCAATGCATTTGTATTATGGTGCCTGTGAGGAATATTGAAAGGACCATAGGCAGCCACAAGAACAAACACATCTGTTTTGGAAGAAGTACAACCAGAATGTGCCTTAGAGGCAAGAATGGTGAGACTTAATCTCATACTTTGGACATGTCCAGAGAGGAAAGTCCCTAGAGAAGGACATCAGGCTTGGTAATGTAGCCAGGCCATGAAAAAGAAGAGGAACTTGGACAATATGGATTTATGCAGAGGCTGAATCAATGAACTCAATCATAGGAACAACTGTGGGAATGGCAGAGGGCCCAGCAATATACTTAAGATTTCTATGAATCAGAGCTGGCTCAAGGGGATCTAACTGCCTCAGCATGAATGAAAAAATGACCAATGTTTGAAAACCATGCTATAAAATGCATCTGCAATATAGTATAATCATTAAATTATTTAAATGAAATAGAAATAAAAGTGGAAAAAATTACTGGATAAAATAAGGTCAACTGAAATTTGGTTGACTTGTTTTACCCAAGTTTAACACCAACTATACAGCCACAGTGGTCAAAACAGTGTGGTATTGATATAATGATAGATATTCAGACCAATGAAAAAGGATTGAAAAACCTAGAAATAAAATCACCAGCATACAGACAACTGATCTTCGATAAAGGCCACCTAAATATCAAATGGAAAGCGGATGCCTTATTCAATACGTGTTGCAAGAGAAGATGGATTCATATCTGCAGACAAGTGAAGCAAGACCCTTACTTCACTCCATGCACAAGCATAGATTCAAGGTGGATCACCAACCTAGAGGTAAATCCTCAAACTATCAGGATTATCAATGAGGAAATTGGAAAACCTGATAACTTTGACTTAGGGAACAGATAGGCTATCAGAAATAGGGAAGGACACAAGCACAGAGGAGGCACACATTGACAAGTGGGAGGTACTAAAGATAAAATAATTTTGTACATCGTCAAGAGAGTAATAAGAGAGACCACAGAATGGGAAGGCATCTTTAGCATTGACACATCAAATAGAGACCTTATTACTAAAATCTGCAATACTCTGCTAACTTACAACAAGAAAAAAATTGTCCACTGAGGAGGTGGGCAAAGGACCTTAAAAGAATTTTCTCAAAGGCTGAAATAAAAATGGTCAATAAATATATAAGAAAATGTTCCAGACCTCTAGTCATAAGAGAAATGCAAATTTAAACAACTAAGAGATACCACCTAACACCCTCAAAGATAGCCCAATTCAAAAAATTCGAGAGTAACAAGTGTTGGAGGGGCTGTGGAGATATCGGAACTTTTGCCCACTGCTAGTGGACCTGTAGGTATATACAACCATTATGGAAATTGAGCTACCATATGATCCAGCAATTCCCCTACTAGGCAAATACCCAGAAGAGACAAGAAACAAACCACCGCGAGACATCTGTGCTCCAATGTCCATCATAGTACAGTTCACATTTGCAAGGAGTTATAAACAACCCATCAACAGGCAAATGGATTAAAATACAGTGGTATATACATATAATGGAGTACTGCTCATCACTAAAATGCAGCGATGTACACATGAAGCATATCACTACATGGGAAAAACTGGAGGAAATTATGCTAAGTGAAGTAAGCCAAACACAAAAGGACAAGTACAACATAAGTCTGCTGAGGTAAGCTAAAATATCCAACAAGTGCATCTGGAAGAAGCTACTGTATACAAACATCCTGGGGTGAGGTCCAATAATATGGCAGGCCCAGACTAAGCCCAAGGATACATATGGTAGCCAACTAAAAAGGAGGCGGGGGTGGGGGACAGAGCACTAACTCACTCATGGGGAGGGTGTTGTTTATATCAGAGGAAAAGAGTCCAGACTTCAACCTGGTGCTCCAAGACAAGAATAGAACACACTGGTATGAAGCAGAGAACCATTAGAGAGGACCGAGGGGCTGATCCCATTCCCAGCTATATGGACAATGCCCCCTCTCACCAGAGGAATTCATTTCAGAGGACAGCATTGAAGCTAAAGCTGAAGGGGAGAGTGTCTGATTCGAGCATACAAGAGTCGACGAGGGGAGAGGAAACAAGAGTGAAGCATATTCTGGCCCACCAAGCCCTGAGGACAATATTTCTGTTTAGAGCAGCCAATTCACAAAGACCATAGAGCTGGCCCCAGGAGGAGACACAACATTCCTCACTGACCCATAGCACGACAGGGGACAACACTGAAGACACACAGCAGGAATTGTGCCCACCCTGACACCACCACACTGACGCAAGACGTTGGGGCATACAACAGAGCAGCAAAGGGAGCAGAGCAATGCAGTCCCCAGCAATGAACACCAAAAATAGACTGCGGGGCCAGGGTGTGGCGCCCCATCAGACTTGGCTGGAAAATACTCATAAACGACAGCAAATAGATCTTCAACTCTTTATAGACTTTTCTTCTTCTTTTTTGCCATTGGTTTTTTTGGGGGTTGTAGCTATTGTTTTATTTTCTATTGTTGCTTTGTTGTGCTTGATGTTGTGCTTGTGCATATTGTTGTCTCTGCATGTCTATCTGGATGGAACAGTTAGGATAAACAAGTCAGAAGAGAGAACAATGAGACCACAGTTCCAAGGGGACATGGGAAAGGGGAAGGTGGGGGAAGGGAAATGGGAGCTAAATTCAAGAACAAAGGAAAAAAATCAGTGATGAAAATCCGTGGTAAGGAGGGTATAAGGAGGCCTGCTAGGGCTTGATCAAGGACAAAGTAATGGAGAGGAATTCTTGAAATCCAAATGAAGGCTGAACATAATAGTGGTACAAGAAAGTAAAAGGAAAGAGAGGAAAAATATAGGCGGTAAACGACATTTACAGAGGTCTAAATACAGGCATGTACATATGGCAAATATATATATGTATGATGGGGAAATCTATGTACATACATTTATAGACTTAGTATTCAGAAAGCAGATGGACATTGGGTGTCTACTCAATACTCCTTCAACACAAGGGCAATTTGTTCTAATAATCTGGCACTCTGAGATGCTCACTTTCCCTACACTTCTGTTGAAGACAAAACGGATGCATAAGAAAATGTGGGGAAGAAAGCAGGTGGTGCTCAGTTATCAAAAGATAAAGCATCTGGGATCTTACAGACTTAAAGGTAAAAATGCTCCATCTAGCTGATAGAGAAGAAAGCCCACATGGAAGAAGCACACTATCATGAGTGAACATGAGTTGATGGGATCAGGTTTCAGGCATCAAAGACCCAGAGCAAAAAATCATAATGTGAATGAGGGTGGGGAGTGCGGAGTGGAGGCCCAAAGTCAATCTGTAAGCAATTAGGCATCCCTTTACAGAAGGGTTGTGAGGAGAAGATGGGCCAGTCGGGGTGTAGTATTGCACTGATGAAACATACAGCTTTCCTTTGGTTCTTTAATGCTTCCACTCCACTCCACTATCATGACTCTAATTTTACCTTACAAATCTCGCTAGATCAGAGCATGTACATGGATACAGACGAGAACTGGAAACATAGGGAAGACAGGACAGATAAACTCCTCAGGACCAATATTGAGAGTAGCCATACCAGAAGGGACAGGGGAAGGTGGGGGCGGACAGGAAGAAAGGGGGAACTGATCACAATGACCTAGCCATACCCCATCCTAGGGGATGGACAACAGACAAGGGGGGAAAAGGAGACACTGAATAGTGCCAGACATGAAAAATAATGATAACCTGTAAATTTTTAAGGGCTCATGAGGGAGGGAAAGAGGGGGAGGGAGGGCGAAGTGAAGAGCTGATACCAAGGGCTCAAGTAGAAAGAAAATGCTCTGAAAACAATGATGGGAACATATGTACAAATGTGCGTGAGAAAATGGATGTATGTACAGATTGTGACAAGAGTTGTATAAGCCCCTGATAAAATGTTATAAAAAAAGAATATAGTCAACTGATTGAATTAGCAATTCTATCAAAGATTTTTTTTCCTTAAGGGAACTTCACTATTATTGGTATAATTTATGAAATTGAGATAATTGAATAAAATAGTATTCAGGTCACTAAATTTTGTTAGATTGAAAATTATACCCCAGGCATTGCAATACTCATTTATTGGCAATAGAGAATCTATTGAATACAGGAGTATATTAATGTATTTTCAGGCTTATTTCTACACTCAGCGAGACATTTTTGTTTTACTTTCATGTTGTAAATAGTCAGCATTTTGAAAATAGTGTTACAAAGCTTAAAAGAAGCATGCTTCTGTAAAGGGGGAAACACTGTCTTGTTTGTGATATTGTGTAATCCCTGTCATACCTGTGTTCTGGATCTCTAGTTATGCCTGAACGCTCATCTGTGTTTGAACTATCTGTCCTTCTACCTTGAATTGCAACCCTCTGGAGGTTGTCCCATCACATCTGTTCCTTTTGCTATGCTTGGTGTCACACTGAAGCACAGACAAAGAGATCCTAGTAAATGTTTTTAGATCCTGATAGCAGTGCAGAAAAATGAGTGTTACAGACCATGTCTGTGGGGTTACATGAAGTGATGCCTCTGTGAGTCCCACTTCTACATGTGAGGGTCCATGTCATATGCATGGCACAGCATAGCAGCTCTAACAAGCAGGTTCCCGGGATCTCTAGGTTTGATGTAAGTATCGAGGAAGAAAGAAGACATATCATTTCAAGGGTGATGATAAAGTACAATAGTTGACAATCATGTGGGTTCTCCCAGAGGCTCACTCAAGTTGGTATCTGGGCATTCACATCCAGGGACTCACAGGGTGGATGCTTCTCTTCTTGCTTCCAAAAGTACAAAATGAGGGTTTCTGGCTTCCCCAATGGACACTGACATATCAGCAGCACATTATATTATAGCTTATTACTACTGGAATCTAATGATAAGTTCAGAAAACCTGGCATGTGGTAGGTGGGTAATAATGATTATTAAATGACTTTTAAAAACATCTTTGCCCATTGATAGGTCAGATAAAACTTACTTTCATTTTGTGCATCTTTCTCACCCTCCTCTTCTTCATTTCCATTTTCCTTATTCTCTTACTCCTTTTGCCCCTTTGTTCTCTCCTCCTATTCTTCCTTTCATCTTTTTCTCTACCTTCTTCCTTCTTGTTTCCCCTCTTCCTTACTATTTGGCCTTTGAATAAAACCAAAAGTTTGTAAGTTATTTTGTGTACAGTGTCAGATGAGAATTTATATATATTTATCTCTCAAAATTATAGTACGTATTTTTCAATGACATTTATTAAATCATCTCTTGTTTCTCTGCTGATTAAAGCTTCCTCGGGCTGGGACTCTGGCTCTTTCAATAGTGTGTCCTAAAGCAGCTGCTATACATCCTAGAACATAGTATCCTTTTATTGGATAGTGTTGGCTTTTTGTGTTGTCACATCTAATACCTTTAAAAGCTATGTATTTCACAACATTGCAGCCTGCTTGTGTGATATCTACTTTATTACTTTGACTTTTCTGATCATGCTTATTGATAAAATTATTGTATCACTTAAAACGCATTATGTCTGCATAGAAAAAAATGAGAAGGCATGATAAGGAAATGTCTATATTTGTTTTCACGCATGACATTATTACTGAAATGTTTTCCTTTGCATCTTTCAGCATTTTCAAATTTTTGTATAGTAAACATTAAGTGCTCTTCTAAGTAGGGAAAGAAGTTATTTGAAAGTAATCTGAACATGGTGGTGGGATGCAAGCTCAGTTTGTGTATAAGGGAGTCTTTGGATCCTGATGATGCAGAAGGGGAAGCTGTGGGGCTGCTGGCCCTTAAGATTGGCTGTTCTAATCCATCAGCTGCTGTGTGGGAGACAAAGAAGTCAGACTATTCCTGTACAGATCTCCATGCTTGAAAATCTTAAGGAGTAGTTTTATTCTGATCTATAGGGTCATGATAACATGCCCTGATGCTGCAATGGGTTAAACTTTGATCTGCTAGCCTCAAGGTCAGCTGTTCAAATCCACCAGCTTCTCTGAGGGAGGAAGATGAAGTGCCCTGCTTCCACAAAGATTTATGGGCCTGTGAACACGGGGGGGGGCAGTTTTCCTCTGCCCCATGGTCAGAATTGACTCATTGAGAGTGAGTTTTTTAAAACCTAGACTTGTTTTGTAAAATTCCTTGTTTTCCAAAGTGATGACTTGTTTGAATAATCTCCCTCCCTCATTTTTATTTTTTTGTTTCTAATACACAGTCACAATGCAGAGGTATTGTTCATGTAGAATGTCATAGTTCATATTTCTATTCCTGTTACTGACAGTATGACTTGCAGCTGCTTTTCCTCTTGCCTTTTCTAATTTCCACACTACCACTTATTGTGTCTCACTAGAAATGCAAGGCATATAATTAGATTGAGAAATATGCCATCGATTTAGCTTTCCATTATGATGTTATCACATGCCACAACAACAAGAAAAAAGTCATTTGGTACAATTGTTATGATTAAAGCCACAAAAGAGCTTTATTACATCAGATTTAGTTTTGAGTGCTTGATGCAGTGTAAAATAATGAAAGAGAAGAGGTTATCTGTTTTTATTAGAGATGCATGTGTCGTGTATCCAAAAACATCTACAAGCTAATAATTTCAATGGAACCCTTAGCAGATAGGAGTTTTTTTTCTTCCAGGAAGTTATATTAAATAAAAATAATCAATACATAAATACTGAATTTACAGGATTTCCAAGGTTTCTGTGGAAAATAATTCTCTCTCTCTCTTTTTTTTTTAGGCATCACTGCCCTGGTGGTGGGAGTAGGAGACCCAACATTTGCTGCTGGGAGCCGGAATTGAATCTCTATTCCAGTGGGCTGCAGTCCCGCGCACAACCACTACGCCACCAGGGCCCAGCCGAAAATAATTCTTTCCTAGGTCTACGTCCTGCAAAAACGCATGCCTCAAATCTGCAAGGCAGCATTTCATTGCACAAAGGCCAAGACGGGCAAGAAGCATGGATTTTGGACTCACAGAGAAGTGGAGTCAAATGACAGTTCCGCTCTGTCTGTTGGCAGCAGCCATACTATCTAGTACATGTCTAGCCTCAGTTTGGATTTTGCATATGCGTATATTAATTCACACAAGTCTTACAAAGCTGAATCTTTACAGAATACTTTACAGAATCCATCTTCTTTACTCCAAAGATTGTGCACTTTCTATTTTGTTGAGTGATTTTGGAGCAGTCATTTGATATTTCTGGCCTTAGTTCTCTCAGATACTAAACAAGAGTAAGGCTACTCTTTCATAAAGTGGTTTTGATGACTAAATGACATAGTGTCTTTATAAAACTCAGCATTGAACTTGGCATGTGTTAGATATTTTTGCCCCTGGTAACCTGAGAGTTATAATGGGTGCAAAGATATTGATTTTTCCTTCTGTTATAGGCACAGGTAGGAAAAAGGAAGACAAAAATTACATCAGGATTATGAATGCAGAATGATCTTGTTTATTTTAATAACAGAGGGCTAGTTACGAGATGGTCTTATTCCATTTTACATCTGGTTTTAATAATCTACAAAATCAGTTGTAAAATGTCTTGCACCAAGCACAACCCAGGTACAAACCTGGATGCTTTTACTAGGTGCCATCAAGTTGGATCGGACTGCATTATCACACACACACACATACACACATACAAACCCCACACTATATGATGCTGTGCCATACTAGAAATGGTTATGTTGGAGTCTGTTGTTGGAGCCATTGTGTCAATTTGTATCATTTGAAGTCTTTTTTCTTTTTTCTTTTTTTTGTGTGCTGGTTCTCTATTCTATCGAGCTTTTGGTCCTTTCCCAGGGACTAATAGAAGCCCTGGTGGTGTAGTAGTTATGTGTTGGACTGCAATCTCAGAGGCCAGCAGTTTGAAGCCATCATCCTCTCCTTGGAAGAAAGATGGGGCTGTCTACTCCCATAGAGCATTACAGTTCCAGAAACTCTCAGGAGAAGTTGTACCCTGTCCTTTAGAGCGGCTGTGAGTTATCCAAAATATAGGAGATGAGGTTGTGTTTGCTTGCTGGCTGAATAGCAAAAGCCAGAGAGGGTAGATAATCTGAATACCAATTGAAGGATGAATAAAATTCTAAAGGAGACATGAAGATTGGGATGGGGAGCTTATATAGAACTATATTGACCTGGACTTGACCTTTGTGATTGTTTTTGAGTAAAACCAGCAAAAATACTCTTCTGGAATGATAGTGGTTTTGGAGCCGGGAGATCTGAGTTCTATGCTCAGACTTGCTATCTAGGTAATTCATACATATGCATCCTGCGTCCCAGTTTATCATTATGAGAGGCATAAATAGTCCATATTTATTGGATCATTGCTCCAGGAATCACAAGAAACAAGAAATAATTAGGAAACACATTCTGGTCTAATATATACATTACAATGAAAATATTTTTTCTTTATTTTAAAACATTATGGAACAAGGCTTTCAAGATTCCTAGAGATTTTAGGTACAAACTATATTTGTATTTATAAGGAGCACTTTTTGTATATTACAGTACCTACATACATAAGCTGTTGAGGTATTAAAATATGGCTGTGTCCACAGGGTCAAACTCTCTCTCTCGGTCTTCTTTCAATTCTATAGCTTCTCTGTTCTGCTTATTTTTCTGTTATCTCCATTTTCAGGGAAAATGATTATATTGATTTTAGGCTTGCATTCAAATTCTCCCAATAATATACGCATATGTGTCTTTTAATCCAATTAATCCAGAAAAACATCTCAAGAGTTTCTCTTCTTAGACTTAATTGGGGCATGTATGCGTCTCTAAATCTCCTCCTGAACCAGAAGGATGGAACACAGACCTTGACCAAGCTTGAATCACATGTCCATTCAACCTAACAGAATCCCACCAGACTTCATGCATAGGAAATCGGGAGGAGTGGTGCACCAGAGGCTGTTGGTATTCTGCTCTAATCTCCTGTCACCCTTTGCCAATATCTCCTGGTCAGAGAGTCTCCTCAGTGCACCACAAGTTGTTTTGTCTGCACTCAGGGAAAGCTAAGAATAGTTGGCATTGCATGTCTCCCTGGCCCCATTCCCCCTGTCCCACCCACCAGCCAGATATTTCTTATTGGAAGAATAGTTGAGAAGGGTTATAATGACTCCATTTTCTTTTCTTTGGTAAAGTTGCAGTCTACACTATTTCCAGAGAGAGAGTGCATGGCGTTGAATTAAAGTGTCTCCTTGGGACTTAATTATTATTGAACATTTTCTAAACATTGCATATTTTCCTGGGAATATTTGTTAATAATTCCCTTCCCTTTGCATTACTGACTTTGGGGACACCATCATAAAAGATAGTTCTTAAAAGAAAAGTCAGCATCTCAGACTTATCACAACATTGCCAACATTACCTAATTTTCCTCACAAAATTGGTAAGCTTTGTTCCAAGATATGGATATGGCATAAATCTGTTCCATATCCTTTACTTTGAGACCAGGAGATATTCAGGGCATCTTGTTTTGGGGGGGACAATTAAATCAATCTAAGAAAGCATATTTAAAATCTCTGTTCATGTCATGTTTTTGTTGTTGTCATTTTTTTTCTGATGGTGACCATGTACAATAGAAAGAAACACTGCTCAGTACTTGTCATTCTCATCATCACTGCTAAGCTTGATACTATCAGTCACTGTGACCATATACTCCATTGATCAACCCAAGTCTTGTAGCCAAGCTGACTATAAGTGGGTCAAGGAATACACTTCATTTTTTTCTAGACATATGGTCAAGGGCATAGCTCAAATCCACATTCTAGCTATGGAGACAGGGCAGATATTTTCAAGAGATACCTTCATACTGCAACATTAACTCTCAAGAGGGAAGGACAAAATTGAATCAATAACCCAATATATCACGTTGTCATTTAGAGTATAAAAATTATGTTGCCTAGGCAGAACAACAAGCTGCTTATTATATGTTATCATAAGTCTGTTATTTAGAAATGTATTTTTCTAACATATGAGTTAGGCATTCTCCCACCCCCTAATTTAAAGACTGCCCTCCTTAAATTCCAATACATTAAATCATAAACCCAAGATCAAGTTCTGTGCCATGTAGGTGGCTAAACTATTTGTCAAGAACTTTTATTTACTCCAGAACACCTAATTGTGCTCATGTAAAACCTGTGCATAAATTAAGAGGCAGAAATCTGAACAGAACAAATGCTTAAAATCAGGAAAGATCTGTGCCAAAGTTGCATCTTTATGAAAGTTGCATAATTATGAAATCTGTATACTTTTCGAATGATTGTAGAAGTCAATCTATTAGAAGAACACAGTATCAGGGTTAGAAGAAGACTTATTAAATACCTTTGATATGCATATAAAAACAACTTGGCTTTTTGAATTTGAAGCACTTACTCATGAAGATTATGAATTGTTGTCTTTGATAAGGATATAAACTAGATGTGAAGAAAACAATAATGTCCACCATTGAACCAATAGGTCACATGATAAACTAAGAAAAGATTGAAGTTGTCAAGGATTTTATCTTGCTTGGATCACAATTAATGTTCATGAACACACCAACCAATAAATCAAAGGAGACAATGCTTTTGGAAAAGCTGCTGCACAAGATTTCTTTAAAGTGTTGAACAGCAGGGATATCACCTTGTGAACTAAAGTGAGCCTAGCTCATGCTGGGTTTTTACAGTTGTGTTATATGAAGGGGTACCCCCAAATCCTAAATCCCCCCAAAAGCTCTGTATTAAAATTTTTACTTAAAACAAGCTTATCACTTTCAAAGTACTCTCCTTTACATTTAGTACATGAAATATTTTTCAAACTCATCGGGATGGCCGAGAGCACCTCCCTCATTTGTGTCTTCACTCTTCTGCATAGTAAAATCGCTGTCCTTTCATGCTCCACTTCATTCGCAGAAACACAAAGAAGTTGCCCCGAATGAGTCCGGTGAGTCAGGTGTGTGGGACAAGATTGACATGCAGTTTTTTGTCCGAAACCGATGAACTGAGATGGCTACATGAGTAGTTCCATTGCTATGGTGACAAAACCAGTTCCTCATCTGCCACAAATCAGACCTTTTCTGTAACACACTATTATGCAATATTTTAAGAACTTCTAAATAGAAAGCATGATTAATAGTCTGACTTGAAATGAACTCCAAATATACTGAGTCAACATTTTCATCCATTCAGGAAGTTGAGAGATGTTCAGAAAAAGGGTTGTTATTAATCAACATATCACCTTTTTTAAAAAAAAAGAGAAAACCACTTGTACACTTGAGATTTCCCATAGCACTTTCCTTGCAAGTTGTATTCAATATCACAACAGTTCCTGCAGCATTTTTCCCTAGCAGGAAACAAGAGAATACCGTTCTCTTGAATCTGCCATCATAAAGAACAAGGTCGAGCAAAACTGCTTTTATAAAAATATTCACTGTGACCAGAGAGAATGTTCCCAGGTGATGCCACTGGGTGCACTACCTCAGAGTAAGTTACTTGATATTTGCCTAGTGGAAAAACTGTGTACTATGAAAGTTCTGCTCTTCCCAGCGCAATTCTGTTTTTTTAGGGAGGACCCCCTTGTATGCATGTGAAATTTGGACATTGGTTAAAAAAACTTGAAGAAGAATCCATGTTTTGAACTATAGTCTTACCCTAAAATATTGAAAGTACAATGGCAGAAGTTTTCAACTGGAAGATTGCCACCCCTTTGGGGGTCAAATGGCCCTTTCACATGGGTCACCTAAGGCCTTATGAAAACACATATTTCTGAAGGTCTTAAGAACCAAGATACTCCTCATCTATCTGTCTCTAAGTAGATCCATCCACATGCCACATACAAGTACCCAGTGTGAAGATTGTTACCCATGCTATACCATTCTTTGAGACAAAATTTCATTTATTTGTAATTAGAAATAAATTCACAATTTATTAGAAATAAATTTGACAATATATAATTACATATTGCTTTGTGATTAATTACTATGCTCTAATTATGTTCAATTTGTAATGATAAAAATGCATTCTGCATATCAGATATTTACAATATGATTCACAACAGTAGCAAAACTACAGCTATGAAGTATCAAAGAAAATAATTTTATGGTTGGGGTCACCACAGCATGTGGTATGGCATTAGGAAGGTTGAGAACCACTGTACTGCAGGCTGCCAAAGAACAAACAGATATGTCTTGGAAGAACTATAACTAGAATGCTCTTTAGAATCAAGCATGGTAATTTTAGATGTCATTGGGAGGGAACAGTCCTTGGGAAGGACACCATGCCTTATGCAGTAGGGCAGTGGAGAAGAACAGGCGTAACCTTGATGCAGTGCATTGGTACAGTGGCTACAATAACGGGCTCCAGCATAACTATCATTGTGAGGTTGGCGCAGGATTGTGAGGCATTTTGTTTTATTGTACATGGGAATAATAGGAGTTGGAATTGACTCCAAGGTCCCTAACAACTACAGTTTTCTTTTACTGAAGCCCTACAGTTTATATTCATGGTAGGTATGCATTTTATTAACTAATTGTAGTTGTTTTGGAAAACAAAATGTGACGAAGGACCTTGTTAGCTGTGGTTGATTTGAATCAAACCCATAGCTCCCCTAGGTATAACTGAATGAAACACTGACCTGTCCGGTGCCATCCTCACAATCAGTTTTAAGTGGATGAACTTAACAGCTGTTAATTGCTTGCACACATTTTAGTCCAAAACAAATATTTATATTTAGTGGTAGGTTTTCTTCCATGTGATTATCTGAAAGCTTTTCACTTGAAAGATGGGCAAAGAGAAAGCGTGAATGTTGACTGGCTGTTTAGCTATCTTGAAAAACAAACAAATGAAAAAGGGGGGGCTTCAACAAGATGGATTGACATAGTGGCTGCAGCATTGGGTCAAATATAAGAACAATTGTGAGGATGTGTTAGTTCCCTGCAGTGTTTTGCTCTGTTGTGTGAATAGAGTCCCTGTGTCGGAATTGACTCATCAGCACATACCAGCATGGGTTGATATTTTTATCCTTGATCTATCAGGGTTATATTTGATGGGACAAATTAATTTGGACTTTACATTGCTGTGATAAATCTATATGCTATAGGGATTATTTTGTATTATCCTATATTGTAGCTTTGGATTTGGTACAGAGGGTTGCTATATCTACTGCATTAATCTTTTCTATTGTCAACACTTTACATGATTATGATACTTTTGTCATAAAAATGTTTATATTATTATTAACTAAATTTTATACTCTTATTCATATTTCATTAGTTTTTTCTTAATACATTTTCCAGGATCCTGCCAATTTATACAATTGGAATAGGTTTACTATTTAATATATAGGTATGAATATTAAAAACTTATTCAAGATATGAATATTTACTTCTTGAAATTTTAATATAAATCCTTTGATATATTCTATGCTGTTAATTTTTTGGTGAGGAAGATTAAAAAACATGATTATAAGTTAATAATGTTATAACTGCTAACCCCTACCAAGATTATAATCCTTAGCCTTCAAGCTTAAAGACTCATTTGTTAGTTCAAAGAAAATTTCATAATTTTACTTCTGCATGAGCCATCACATTTGTGGCTATAGTAACGGGAAAGGTAAACACCCATATACAAATGTTCTCTGTCAAATCTATATATTTTCAAGGTAACGTCCACTCTACAGCTTACTTGGATGAGTAGCAACTAGGGTTTTTGTTAAAAATTTTTGTTAGCAGCCATGTATGGTACCAGTGTTGGTCTTACTACATCCAGAGTCAAGAGGAGTGGTGAACATTGAAAGACACCTTAAAACAATTAGTCTACTATCGCCATATGCTCCAGTAAGGGGACAATATTTCTTGAATTGTCATTGGCTTTACAGTCCTTTCTGTGCCTTACCAGCTCTATACAGGGACATTATCCTCCAGGCTTGGTGTGCCCATATGGGGTCTAGATTGTCTCTTTCTCTTTTCCCTTCTTTGTTTGTTTCCTGGTGGGCATGGTATGCCTACTCCTCTCTCCTATCTATAGGTTTAGTGTTGGTCTCTGCCAAGCATGCTGCAGTAGAGGACAATACTGGGAACACATGGCAGAGAGTTAGTCTTCTCTGAACCCTCCCAATGGCGAGAACCAAGAAGGGAACATAATGGTTCAGCAATGAGAGCAAGAGAAAGTCACACAGCCCCTAAATTCCAGGAATTATGTATGTTTTTCTCTCTCTTTTCTTTCAATCTTTTGTTTTCTTTGTTTGCTCTGTTATTATTGGTTTGCCTACTCATAAAAGATAAGCATAGGAAGTAAGTATAGGAAGTAAGCTCGATGGTCCAGGAGAGAGTTGGGGATAGAAGGAGGCAGGGGAAGGGAGCTGTGAGCAAACAACGCCATAGACAGGGGAACAACTAGAGAATTAAGATCAACAACAAGGAGGATGTAGAAAGCCTGTGATGTTAGAGCAACCCCAATCTAGCTGGAAAGGTAGCGGAAGTAGAGTGAGCCTAACAGTGGGGCAGGAGGAAGGTAAATGGAAGCAGAGGAACGATCTAGGAAGCAAAGCTATGGGTAGAGGTATAAGTATAGAAGTGTATATATGCAAATATATTCATTAATAAGAAGAGAGGTATTGGACTATGTACATATATTTATGTGGCAATATACTGAGAAGTTAGTGAAAGATTTGGAGTCTCTGATCATAACCTCCCTCAATGCAAGAACACTTTGTTTAAAACAAATTGGCATGCTTACCCTTCCAGCACAATTGCTGAAGACAACATGAGTGCATAAGCAGAGGTGGTGAAGAAATCTGATGGCACCCAGCTATCAAAAGATATAGTGCCCGGGGTCTTAAAGACTTAAATTTAAACAAGGAGCCATCCAGCAGAGAAGTCATAAGTCCACATGGAAGAAGTACAGCAGCCTGTATGATTGTGAGGTGTCGCTGGGACCTGGTAACAAACATCAGAAGACCCATGACAAACAAAGAAACGAACAAGCAAACAAACAAGGAAAACATATTGTTCAGAATCAGGGGGGTCAGAACAGAGGCCCAAAGTCCCTCTGTAGAAATGGGACATCCCCTCACATGGGGGCCACAGGGAAGGGATGAGTCGACCAGGGTGCAGTACAGCACCGATTAAACACACAATATTCCTCTGGTTCCTTGGGGTCTTTACCCACCACTATCATGACCACACTGCTGCCTTTCACTGCGGGTTAGGCTGAAGCATGTACACAGGTACAGATAAATGATAAGATCTAACAATACACACGGAATCCAAGAACACAAATGGGTATAGCAATACCAGAAGGGGAAGGGAAAGGTGAGGAGAGGAGGGACGGAAGGGGGAAACTAACCTTACAAGTCCTTCAAGGGGACAGTGATAGTTAGAAAATCTGGTGGCAATTTGGGACTTGAGAGGATTAAACATGAAGGAGTAGAGTCTAGTAAGTCAATCATAGCCAATGAGGCTTCTGTTGGACATGGCCTTGCCCTGAAGATTCTGGATATTCCTGGATTTCCTCTCCGGTGACAAGAAAGTCTCCCTCCCTCCCTTTCTTCTGACTCCTTCTGAGACATCATGGGGAGAAGACACATGGAGAGAGACTGATGGAGCCATACTTCTGTAACCAAAGAAGCTGCATGAACACCCCTGCCAGTGCTCAGATGCTTCTACTGCTACTGGAGCCACAAGACTTTGATATGTGATAGTCCTGCATTTGGCATCATTGCATGTGTTCCATGAGTTTAAAGAGGACTTTATAGATTAGTATAGGACTTATGGGCTAATATTGGACCAATAGATTTGATCTGGACTGGGTTGGGATGTTTTCTCAATATTCAACTGCTCTTGTATATAAACTTCTTTCTTATACATATATATGAATCTCCCTGGGTGTGTTTATCTATTCTACCCAGACAACTACAGGGACAAACCACAAAAGCCATGGGGGAAGGGAGATTGCAGTTGGAGTAAGATGTGAAATTAGCAATAGCTTATCACTTATCAAGGAGTCGTGTGGGTCATATCCCTCTGGTTTCTTCAGAGTTCTTACCCTCAAGGGAGGGGAAAAAGATACCAAGGGCTCAAAAGAAAGTAAATGTCTAGAAAAGAATGATGGCAACATATGTACAAATATGCTTGATACAAGTGATGTACAGATTGTTATAAGAGTTGTAAGAGCCTTCAATAAAATAAAAATGAAAATGACAACAACAAAAACAATTCGTCCAATGGACTAATGGACCATGCAAGCATTCAGTCTTCAAAACCCTGCCACCAGAAGAAAGTTGACCACTACCAACTTCTCTGAAAGGGGTAACAGTAGAAAATCCTGTTTGAAATGAGAAGCAAGTGTGTAACAAAACTAAAAACTGTAAAATAAAATAAGCAAGACTGACAGAATATGAAAGGCAGAGGAATGGAAATAGGGAAGAAACAAGTGGAGTTAAATGATAGTACTTTGAAAAGATTGAAATGGATGAGTTGAAATAAAATGTGTATAAATTACTGAATACAAAACTCATCATCCTCTAACTGTCCATCTACATCACAATCAAGTTATTAAAATGATTATATATTTTCATAAGTGTGTTTCATAAAAGAACTGCTTTATCTCTATTTATTTTCCTCTTTATTTATTTGAAAATGTGCTCTACTTTTGTAAGTAAATTAGTTGCTCATTAAAAGACTTAGAAGATATTTTCGGTGGTTCTCAACTTGTGATTATGAGTCTTTTGGGGATCGAATGATTCTTTTGTGAGGATCACCTAAAGCCATCAGAAAACACATATTTCTGATGGTCTTAGGAACAAAGACACCACTCCTCTATTCATCTCCAGGCAGGTCTGCCTATATGCAGATTTGTGCACATATGAGTACCCACCATGAAGAATGTTACCAGTGTTTCACCATGCTTCAAGACAAAATTTCACTTATTTGTCATTAGAAATAAACATTTCACATTATGCAATTAAATATTGTTTTTGTGATTAATCTCTATGCTTTAATTATGTTCAATTTGTTATAATGAAAATACATCCTGCATGTCATATATATACATTATGATTCATAACAGCAGCAAAGTGACAGTGATGAAGTAGCAACGACTTGAGGCTCACGACTCCTTCAGGGGTCAAACGACCCTTTCACAGGGGTCGCTAGATTCATAACAGGAGCAAAATTACAATTACAAAGTAGCAATGAAAATAATTTTGTGGTTGGCTGGGGAGGTTCACCATATTATGAGAAACTGTATGAAAGGGTTGTAGCATTAGAAAGATTGAGAACCATTGATCTACTTAATTAGTTTTTCAAGAAACAGGATTGTCTTTTGTTTTCATTTTTCTTCTTCTTTCCTTATATTTATATTCACTTTATTTTACTAGCTTCTTTCTTTCTCCCTTTCTCCTGCTCCACATCTCTCCAGGGGTCACCTTACTCACTCAACTCTCATATGTTGCCTTTCCAATGATCACCCAGTTTCAAATTACAAAACCATGTTCTAGCTAGATTTCTTTTCATGGTAAGTTTTTGTATTTTTTGTCATTTAAATAATTTGTGTTATTAAACATGCCAAGTGTATTGGAATATGTTGGTAACTTTCTTTTAATTTCCTTTAAATATCTATAGAAGCTAGAGTGATGTTATTTCTTATTCTTAACATTGATAATAGGTGTCTTCTCTTTAATTTTGACTATTTTCCTGACTCAGGAGAATATAATTTTTGATCCACTAAAAGATCCAATGTTGACTTTAATATAAATTTTCTTTTATTTAAGTTTTCTGTTTGACTAATTTTGTCATTACTGTTTTTGTCCCCATTTTCTGTTCCTTTTGTGCCTGTTACTCTTATTTATCTATTTACATTTCCCCCCAACAGTTGATTGGCATATAATTCACATATCATAGAATTCAATAGCTCAGTTATATCGAGAAGGGTTCCACAATCATCCCCACAATCAGTTTTAGGACATTTTCTTATTTGTACTCATTATAATTAGATCATTTCCCCCAATCTTCTCTGCCATACCTTCAAGGAATAACAACTTCAGTTACTATCTGTATAGATTTTCCTATCCTGGATAGGATACATATACAGAAAAACATTCAAAAACAAGCAAACAAACAACAAAAACCTAACCAGAATAACAGAATAATCAGGTGAAAATCTTATCCAAAAAAAAGCAGAGAGTGTTAAAAAGTAGACAAATTTAAATGAATAAGAAAAGAATATCAAATGATAGGGTGAAAATTTTTAACCTACCTGTAACTGTAACAATCCACTTCCTAATGTATTCTGTCCGCTAGCAAGAATCCCCAATTCATGGTCAGAAGGGATTCGGTAGGCTGTATCTAGTAGCTTTTACAATTCAGTTCTTAGTTTGTTTTCACACTTCCTTATTTGCTAGTACATGTATGCAAGGTTCAAATACTTCTTTTTAAAGAGTGCTATAGCTATATTTCACAAATCTTGACATGTGGCCCTTTATTTTCTGAGGTTTTAATTTTAATAAGTTCCCTTTTCATTTAACTTTAGCCCATAAGTTACTTAGTACTATTTTAAAATTATTATTAGGAATAAGGTGGTTTTTAAAAATAATTTTTCTCCATTAAATTTACTTATAATGGACCTTTTTCTAAGAAATTCCTCAACTTTACATTCTGCATTCAAACAAAATAATAGAAAACAATCCAAAAAGGTTGATTACAATATAATTTTCATCATTTCATATTTGAGTTGCCAAAGATCCAGTTCCACACTAAATATAGCACATACTCAAAAGAACAAAAAATAGTCATAACAATCCTCATATTATTCCTCAGAATATCAACTGAAAATATGTTAATTATAGAACCAACCTTGGAATTTATTACTGCATTATGTTTATTATGACATTGAATGCAATTTGTCTTAAAAAAAAAACTAACACTCAAATAGCTACCTCAAATAACTATTTTCTGTTTAATGAGTCATTGTTGGGTCTCAAGCTAGTCTGAACTGTGGACGTTCACCAAGTTCACAGTGAAAGGTTTAAAATAACTAATGCAACTGATAATTAAGGTTCTTTTTAGTGAAAAGTAGAAAAAACTTTAGCATAGAAAAATCTCAATTCAATTCCTTCATAATTTGTAAGATCGAGAAAAAAACAATTAAAAAATTGTAGGTGATTGAATTATTTAAAGTAGAACTTTGTTGCAAGACTATGATTTTTCAGTGATTCAAGGAAAAGTTAGAAGTATGAAAGAAACTCAAATATCCTTTCCTTCAGTTTTGTTCTCAGACATAAGGTTTTACCAAATAAAAGCTTATAGAGCTATACACTCTATCTTCTTCATCAAGGCTCAAGTGGAAAGAGAAGACTTTGAAAATGATGATGGCAGCTTATGTGCAATGTGCTTGATGCATTGGAAGAATGTATGGATTGTGATGAGAGATGTAAGAGCCCCCAGTAAAATTATTTTTAAAAATATCTTGACGGAGGAGGAATAGTAAGGTTTTAAAAGATGTGCTTTATCACTTATTTACTTTATAGTTATAGGACAACTGCTGAGTATACATTTCATAATATTTATTCTCTTTTTTAAATAAGAGTTTAACATTTGATTGAATTTTATAAACATCCCAAGCACACTTAACAAAAAAATGTATTCTATACTTATTTGTGGTAAAGCTATTCCCTGCACTAGCTAGGGTTAATTGTGTTATTCAAATTGTCTGTAAATTCACATTTTGGCCTTTTTTCTTTCTCCGTTTCTTTCATGTGGACAAAATATTTCAAACCAAAAGGTCAATTTCATTTTGATTGAATGATCATGTAAATTATTATTATGTTTTGTAGCTATATTATGTTCTGAAGCTACAGTATTAGGTATGTATATTTTCATGTGTGTATATCTTCCTGCTCTATAAACTTGTTTTTATAATTATATTTTGAACACTCTATTTTGTATGATATTAATTTTAATGTTCTAGCATTCTTTTCAACATTTGCTTGATATAAATTTTTCAGGTTAAATTTTAAATATTTTGATTTCAATTTAAACATATGTTATATTCAATATATGAATGAATTTTGACATGAAGCAGAATAAAATTTTGGGTATATTTCTGTACATGAAATAGTTAAACTCATTGTATTATTATAAGTAATGCTCAAACTTATAGCCTCCATATTGTTTATATTTCCTAGTTACCATATATCATTTATTCTTTTCTTTTTGATCATAGGTTTGGCCACAGCAGCAGGTGTCCAAACTAAACACCTGTTTTGCTTTTAGAGATGGGCGACCTGTCATGCCTAGTTATATATATACACACACATATACATATATATGCACACACATATATAGTCATAGGTGTGTGTATGATTAGGCTTGAGTTTTAAAAGTTAATTTATATACTGTTCTAACCAGAATTATTGGTTATCAGCAACTGAAAATTATTCTGGTCTCCTAAGCATTATATATATGTGTGTGTGTGAATGTATGTGCATATGTGTGAGCCATACCTCACACCATATGTGAAAACTGGTCTTCTAAACAACATCAACAATGTATATATATGAAAACAATACATATGTGTATGTGTGTATTTGTATATGTGAAACATGTATGCATTTATATATGTGAAGTATTTTGTATTGAGTAAGATATGAAAATGTAATGCCATTTACATTTTAAGAGAAGAAAAGCAACTAGATTTGTGAATCCATTCTGGGAAAATTACAATCATGTATAAAGATTTAAATATATATCTTCTATATTAAGATTTTAAAAAACAGTGAAACTGAGGTTTATGGGAAAAATAAAACCTAGAAATCAGGGGTCAGATACCATCTCTAGAGAGTACAATTGCTTGGCTATTTGATGCAAATGTCTAGAAAAGTTTTGATTTCTCTCTTTGAAATCCAGTGTCATATACCATTTTCTCTCCCTAGTGAAATAATTTATTTGTTTCCAATGGATACCTTTCATTAAGTTTAATTTTTTCCCTTGATTCCCAAGTGACAGGGAATCATAGAAATATGAAAGGTATTCATGGGCATACATAGCAAGCAATGAAAAATAAGTAAGAAATCCATCCAGCTAATGCCATCTGGTTATTGACCAAAGGTTGGAGCCCATTCAATAGTCTCTTTAATAGATGGTGGTGTCCAAACTGGTTATTGATTTACATAACAATGAAATAAAAGAATATTTCACACCATTTGCAAAAATTCAGGATAGATCAAAGCTATGCTCACCTAAAGCTGCAGTTCATGGAAGATGACCTAAGTTCAAAACTGCCCTATTGTTCTCGACTCATTGAGAACCACAGAATGAAACAGTACCTAGTCCTGTATTAGCCTCTCAATTGCTTTCATGTTTTGACACTTTGTTGCAGTCACTGTGTCCATCCATGGAGTTTAGAGCCTTCCTCACTTTTGCAGCCCCTCCACTGTATCAAGCATGATGTCCTTCTGAAGGGAAGGTCCCTCCTGACAACATGTCCTAAGCACATGAGACAAAGTCTCACTTTTCTTCCTTCTGAGGAATATTGCAGTTGTATTTCTTCCAAGACAGATTTTGCTTTTTAATATTTTCAGTGCATGCTTCTTCAATATGCTTCTTCAGCAGTATGATTCAAACACATCAATTCTTTCTTTATCTTCCTTTTTAATGCCCATCTTTCATATGCACATGGGACAATTGAAAATATTGTGGTTTGCATCAGGTGCATTGTGGTTCTCAAAGCTACATCCTTGCTTGAAAGTCACCTCAATGATTAAAAGAAGGGTGGCAGATTTACTCAATCAATATGTCCTGTGATCTTTTGGCCGCTATTTCTATGAGCATTGATAGTGGATTAAAGGAAGATAAAATTCTTGAACACTCTAGTCTTTCCTCCACATATCATGATAGTAATTATTGATCCAGAAGTGAGGATTTTGGTCTTATGTAAATTGCAATCCACTTTGATGGTTTCAATCTGTGGTCTTCCACAGTTAGTGCTTCAATTCCTTCTCACTATCAGCAAGCAAGGTTGCATCACCTGCATATTTTAAGTTGTTAATAACCTTTCCTCCAATTCTGAAGACAGATTCTTTTTAATATAATCCAGGTTCTCTTATTATTTTCTCAGCATATATTGAACAAGTATGATGAGAAGATACAACTGTGACACACACATTTCCTGATTTTGAAACATGCAGTATTCCCTTGTTCTTTTCTCACAAATGTCTCATTTGCACGAAGACATTGAAAGGCTCTGGAATTCCCATTTTTCTCAAGACTAACCATACTTTGTTATGACCCACAGAGTCGAGTGCCTTGGCATAGTCAATAAAATGAAGTAAATACCTTTCTAATATTCTCTGCTCTCAGTCAAGACACATCTGACATCAACAATAATATTTTTTGTTCCATGTCCTATTCTGAATATAGCTTGAATTTTTGTAGCTCAGAATCAATTTACTGTTGCACTCACTGTTGGGTGATCTTTAGCAGAATTTCTCTGCTTGAGACATCAGTGATATTGTTCAATAGACTGAGCATCCTTTTGTGTCAGCTTTCTTTTGTTTTCTAAATTTCCTGATGTAAATGAGTGAGTGCTTCTTCAACTTGTTGAAGCATGTCAATCGCTATTCTATCAATTCCTCAAGCCTTGTTTGTAGCCAATGCTTTCAATGTAGCTGAGATTTCTTCTTTCTCTATTATTGATTCTTGCTCACATGCTACCTCCTGACATGGTGGGGCATTAACCAGTTTTTTTTTTGTACAGTGACTCAGTATATTCTTTCCTCTGGTTGCTCCATAGGAAAAAGACGTTGCTGTTTGCTTCTGTAAATGTGTACACTCTTGGAAAATCCTACATAAGTTTACTGTGTGATAAGATAGTAGATACACTAATTCTGGTGAGGAAAAACTCAAGATAATATGAAGGAAATAAGCACAGTGTAACAGAAAGCAAGACACTGAGAGGTATGCAAGGATAAAAGACAACTACAACTGAGTAAGCTTCAGACACTCAAGGGCAAAGTCCATGTTTCAAGCCCATCTTTGAACTACTCTGAGGGAACACTATGAGGATGTCAGCTCCAATAAGGATGTAGAGCCTTAAAAACTCTATTTAGGGTCACTATGAATCATAATCAACTCTATAAAAGTGGAGTTTTGCACAGTAAATACTATTACATAAACAATTCTGCATAGCAGCAACCAGAAGTGTGTGTGTGTGTGTGTGTTTACAAAGGTAGATGCACGTGTTACAGATGTGTGGGAGGACATATTAGAGTACATGTGCACATAGGATAGATGTAGGCATTAGTATATACATATATCTATGTGACACACACACAAATGCACACTCATTTAGAGGGGACATCGTTAAAGAGATTTCATGGACATATCCAAACAACTCATGAGATTGAGCTGGGACTGATAGCTCAGAACTATAATCTCAGGGGGGTAGCAGGTGAGTTGATGGAACATCGTGAATGCTGGAAAGGTTTTCTACGTGCTAGCTTGTTTAGTAGTGGTGCAATGGCTGTAGGTTAGGTTGCGATCCTCATGGGTGGCAGTTCAAAACCAGCAACAGCTCCTCAGGAGAAAGACTGGGCTTTCTACTCCATTTAACACTTAGAGTTCCAGAAACCCATAGTGGGTAGCTATGAGTGAGAACTCGCTTAATGACAATGAGTTAGAATCTTGGGTCTTAAAAGCTTGTAAGCAGCCATCTAATATATAACTGTTGGTTTCTTCCCACCTGGAACAAAAGAAGGTGAAGGAAACCGAAGACTCCAGGAAGCAATTGGACCCCAGAACTGATGCCTACACAAGCCTCCACTTGCCTGAGACCAGATGGTGGCCAGCTACCATGATTGACTTCTTTGACCAGGGACACAATAGAATAATGTGGGGCAATCCTAAAATTAATTTTTAAAATACCAGGCTTCCCGGTAGAACCTCTTCTACTATTGCATTAAATCAGTCCTTAAACCTGAAACTGAATCCATTCCTGGAGGTCACCTTTCAGTCAAAATATAAATTGGCTTATAAAATAAACAACAACACCCCTGAGAAATGTGCTCCATAGAACAATTAATTGTGCGAGACCAATAGGACAACATTTACCCAAAAGCAAAGGTAAGAAAGGGCAGGGACATATGAGGGATAAAAATGGGGATGTCAATGTGGAAAGGGAGAGAGTGCTGACACATCACTGTGATCACAGCCAATGTCGTGGAACTCTTTGTGTGTGAAATGTTGAATGGGAACCTAATACGCTGTATAAAATTTCCCTAAAACACAAGAAAATATTCATAGGAAAAAATAAATGTGGAAAACATTTTTTAAATGCTGTTTATTTTATTTCTTTATCTCCTTCTTTGTCTCTTGGTTGTATTTCCTAATTATGGAGAAATTCCTATCTGATTAATAAACAGTTTCTGGCGGCATTTCAGAATTTGGCTGCAGCGCATTTGCTATTTGATATCTGAGATATGTACAACATGTTCACAGTGAATTTTCCAACTGAAAACAGTAGAGTTCAAATAAAGTCAATTAATTCACAGAGTGAATGGATTGAAGCCCAGAATTGCATGTCTCGTGGAGGCCTTTTTGATTCTCTTGCCAAAAGATATCTGCTTTAAAATGCAGTAAACGTAACTATTGGTACTTATGGCTGTTACAGCATGATGTGATTTTCTCCCTCTGTGTTATAGCTGTTCTTGAATAATAGAGTTATATTTTTGATACATTTAATACATTTGTTCTTGTACCTTCTTTCCCAATAATTAGTGTCATTTTTTTTCTGCTTTAGCATGTCATCTTTGATGCCATTAGTTTATGTCATTCTGTTTCTCATTTCTTCCTCCTTCATACTATGTTCTTCCCTGTCCCTATCTTTTTCTCCATGTTCTCCTTCCAGTTATTTTCTCTCTGTGATTTCTTTTGTTTCTCTTTTTCTCTCTCACTTTCTTTTCTCACTCTCCCTGCTTCAGTTAGTCAGTAGCGGTTTTCCTCAGTACTGTCCACCTGAAGTCCCTCATCCATTTTCTTTGAGCACATTATAATTCTTATCTCCTCCCCTATCCCCTCACATGCTGTGACTGGGTATTACTTTCAGTAATAAATCCTTGAGCTCTTCTTCCCATCAAACTTACCTATACGACTTGATCATGAGGGGTATGTGTACATGTGTGTGTTTGCTTGCATAGTATTCCTTTCTGTGCAACAGTTTTATTGTTAATCCTAGTTTAGTTTGAATCTAAACCTGTCTGTCCAGGGACCAAAACAAAATCCAAACTCACTGCCGTTGAGTTGATTCCAACTACTGGAGACCCCTGTGGGTAGAAGTGCCCCTGTGGGTTTCTGAAACTGTAACTCTTGAGTAGAGAATGCCTTCTTTCTCTGTCAGAGAGGCTGGTGCTTTCAAATTGTAGACATTGTGGTCATAAATTCATCACTTAATCCACTATGCCTCCAGGGTTCCTCCTTGCTAGTGAGTGAATATATTTTTATAGGTCTAAGTTCTGGGTCTGTTAAAAAAAAAACAAACAAACAGAAACAATTTAACGCAATCAAGTCCATTCAATTCCAGCTTCTGATGACACTAGAGGGCTGAGTAGAATTGCTTCTGGATTTCTAAAAAAGCAAATCATTGCCTGAGCAGGCAGGCTCCTACTTCCCCTACAAAGTAGCTGGTGAGTTTGAACTGCCAACCTTGTGGATAGCAGCCCAAGCCATAATCTACTCCACCATCGAGGCTTATATCCTATTCTTAATACATGCAATGACAAATCCAGGCCTTATTTGGAAAAACCTCTTAATTAAGAGTTTGGATAAGCTTTTACCCTAATTTCAAGAATAATAACCCACCTGAAGATTCCTGAAACTATGTCTTACCCATAATATTACCTCTCTTTCAGCTTAGGGTCAAACTGACTCTGTGATACCTTGTGGGCGTTCGGTGCCTATGAGATACTAAAATTTGGCACCTTGCTCCTCTTCCCAAAGCCCTGTCCGGTTAGCCCTTTTCTGGGCCTGATTAAAATTCTCACCTGTTAGCCAGCTTTCACTAGATTACCAAACATATCCCAGCCAGCCTGACTTTTACCTAGATTGGTTAGATGGTTTATCCTGACTCATGCTAGGATTGCACTTGAAGCTCCCACCTTTTAGATGACCTATGTATGATTTGGTTATGACTACCCTCAAACACAATGGTTGATCTTTATCTATATTGATTGCACAGCCTCCCCATGCAAGGCTGATGAAAACTCTAGAGCATGGAGGTTCAGATGAGTCTCCTTGATGCATATGATCCAGGAAAAGAGTTGTCCTTTGGACAGAGGACCATCCATTACAATGGCCCCTGTCCCCATACTGTGTGAAACTGTGAATGAATGTTTAGCATCTGCGAAGGTAGTAGAAGAAATAATGTCCCAGTTGGCTACAGGAGAATATAAAGACCAAGCCCTGGAAGAGTGAATAGAGGAACAGCTACTAGTCAAGCCCCCAAGTGACTTTCTTGAGTTTCCTGTTGGAAAATTTTCTAATTGATAAGAAGGAACAAGTGTGTCTGTTTTTAGGTTTTGATGCTCCAGGCTAGGACTCCAAATGAACTCATTGGATCTCTTCATTTCTATTTGTGACCTTAGTCTATGCTGCTGTTGTTAGGTGTCATGGAGTCTGTTCTGATTCATTGTGACCCTATGAACAGCAGAATATTACTCTGCCTAGTACTGCACCATCCTCACAATTGCTTTTATGTTTTAAACTATGGTTGTAGCCACTATGTTGATCTATGTAATCCAGAGTCTTTCTCTTATTTTAACAACCTCTTCAACTTTACCAAGCACACTTTTCTTCCCTGGGGACTGGTTGCTCCTAATAACATGCCTAAAGTATAGGAGGAAAAGGTTTTATCATCCTATTTATAGGATGCCTATTTGTCATCTTTCCCCTAAGACAGATTTTTGGGAGGCCATGATGTATTTAATATTCTTCATCAATGTCAGATTTCAAAGGTTTGTTGCTGAGTTTCTTATTTGTATTCTAGATTTCACATGCTTATGGGTCTATTGAAAATACTATGACTTAGATCAGATGAACCTTCATCTTCAAAGTGATATCTTTGCTCTCTTGAATCTTATTTTCTTCTTATTTTAAAATTTTCATTGTGATTTGTGTTGCACGTTACAGGTTTACAGAGTAGATTACTGCTTTGCCTGAAAAATGTCATGTGCATTCTGATTCAACTGATCCATTATTATACCAGTTTATCATCACTAGCCCCATTTTCTCCTTGTATTTTCTACTTTCATTTCTTCTTCCCTAGCCTTCTGAAATTTATACTTGGATAAAGGTTATACTTTTTATCTTTAATGGTTGCTTAGTCTAACAAGTTAAGTTCAGTTACTTCAGATCTGAAGCCAAAGGTTCCATGTCACACCTGTCTCTATTGACCATGAACATGGTCTCTTTTATGATTTTTAAGTGCTCTTGGCATACCAATGTCTATTGACCATAAACATTATCTCATATGATTCTAAGTGCTATTCCATACATTAGAGAACTTTCCTGCAGCAAGATTTCAGAGTGAAACATTTAATTTGATGTCTTGACTGTTGGTTCTATGAGAGTTCATTTGAGCTCCAAATTAATGAAATCCTTGACTTTATTATTTCTCCATTTTCATGATGTTGCTTATTAGTCCATTTGAGAAAATTTCTCTTTTCCACTTCTCTTAACTTTAATAAGCAAGGTTGGATGATTTGCACACTATGGGTTGTTAATAAGTCTCTAGTTCTGATGCTTTCTTTTTCATTGTATAGCCCAATTATTTGAGATCATTTGCTTAGCATGCAGACTGCATAAACATGGGGGAAAGATATATCCCACAAGCACACGTTTATAGACTTTAAATCCCCTGAATTTGTTCAAATGTCTTTCTCATTCTCTAGGTATAGTACATATATGAGCACAGTTAAGTATTGCTTTTTTCTGTATTCTTTTCAATGTTATTGACAACCTATCAACTATACCATCAAATGACTTTGCATATTATTGTTATTGTTGTCATAACAGAACTAAACACCATCAATTCTCTGTCATTCTTTAAATCGTTCTTATGCTTGAGTCCAGTGATGCAGCCACTGTATCAGTCTATCTTGTAGAGGGTCTTCTATTTCTCTCTGCCTCTCTACATTACCAACAAACAGCTGATTGTTCTTTTTGGCAGTCCACTCTGTTCTTCACTGGCAGCCTAATTCAAATGCATTTATTTTTCTTGGTCTTCGCTATTTGATGTCTGTGGCAGTCATGTGCTTATGTTAATTTCATGATTGAGATGTAGGGGAGGCGTCTAGCGTGTCAATCTGGAGATAGCCATTGAGTAGCCAATGAGGTCTTCATGTGGGCATGGCTTTCTCCTGAGACTTCTGGGAAATCTCACGCTATTTCCTGGATGGAGATGAGAAGCTATCTGCCCAGTTGTTGGTACTTAGTTCTGAGGAACGATGAATCATGGGCAAGACAAGATGGCAGCGCCCGAGAAGCTGGAGGAGCCAAAGGAGAGACCACATGGCTTTGCCCTGGTGGACCCAGACCTCTGAAGCTGGGGAGGCCACATGGAGACCTATGCCAGCGATGAGTTGCTTCTGCCACCACGGGATGCTGTTGCTGGACCCTGAGTCCTGGAAGCGAGGAGCCAGGGGGAGAGCCCTGCCAGTGCCAGGATTCTGCACCCACTGACCTGTGACTTCATGAGTCGGAAGGAGACTTTATAGACTGATTTCAGGCATATGGGTTTATATTGGACTTATGACTTTGAACTGGACTGGACTGGGATGTTTTCTCAATGTCCTGTTCCTCTTGTATATAAACCTTTTCCTTATATCCATATGTGTGTCTATAAAATTTGTTTCTCTAATCTACCCGGACTAACACAATGTCCAAATCTCACATGCATGTGAAGTTTAGACCAGGCATAACTTAGTTCTCAAGGTAACCTCCCTGATTTTCAATACTTTATAAAACATCTTGTGCAGCAGATTTTCCCAAGGTAACGTACCCTTTATTCTCTTGATTACTGCTTCCATGAGCATTGATCAAAGATGCAAGCAAGATGGAGTCTGTGTTAATTTAGGTAGACTAGAGAAACAATTCATAGTTTCTTATATGTGTATAAAAAAGAACTTTATATACAAGAGCAATTGAATATTGAGACAACATCCCAGTTCAGTCCAGATCAAGTCCGTAAGTCCGATATTAACCTACATATCTGATAACAATGTATACATTCCTCTTCAGACTCACCAAGCACATGCACTGATGCCAGATACAGAGGATCACAGAAAATCTTGTGGATCCAGTGGCTGTACAGTCATCCCAGCCCTTGCAGGAGTCTCCATGTCACTCCATCAACTCAGGGCACTAGCGTAGTTTCATATGTCTTTTTCAGCAGAGAGAGCGAGAGCGAGAGCGAGAGCGAGAGCGAGAGCGAGAGAGAGAGAGAGAGAGAGAGACTCCTGCCTCCAGGGAGGAATACAGGAGTTCCCAGAATCTTCAAGAGAAGACCATACCCACACAGAGGCCTCATGGCTCCGACATGATTGACAGGCTAGACTCTATCCTTTCACTCTCAACCTTCACATTGACAACAGATTATAGAACCTCCACAAAATCTTTGACAACTTCCACCTTTCCTCAGTTTATGATTATGTTACCTATTGGTGCTGTGGTTAGGATTTTGGTTTTCTTTACAGAGTTGTAATTAGTATTGAGGACTGCAATCCTTGATATTCATCGGAAAGTGCTTCAACTCCTTCTCACTTTCAGCAAGCAAGGTTGTGTCATCTGCAAATCGAAGATTGTTATTTTCTTTCTCCAATCCAAACCTGATGCCAAATTCTTCTTCATATAATCTAGCTTCTCTATTTTTGTTTTGATTTATTTACATATTTTTAACATTTATTTTTCCTTTGTTGTGAAATATAATACATACAAAGAATAACGTGTCTATGTAGTTATACAGTCGATCTCAACAAATCAGTGACAGTATTTATAATAACTCCTCATATGTCTGGTTCTTTTTTGCTATAGGCCCCCATTTTCATACCCTCCCTCTCTCCTTACTTGTCTTTTCCTTCCCCACTTCTCTTTGTCCTCCTTCACAGCTGTTGGCCTCTTCATAGACTTTAAAGTTTTATCCTTGGTGTGAAATCAATTTTTGTTTCTTTTATTCTTTTATAACAATAGGGTCATAAAATATTTATTTTTATGAGATTAACTAACTTTGCTGAGCATAATGTTCTCTAATTTTTTCAAGTCTTCAGGTGTCTTATTTAAGATAAATAATATTCTAAGCATATATGCACAAGAGTTTGTTTATTCCTTTATAGTCTGGTTTGTTCTTTATTGTGTTCATCTTTTTTCTATTATAGATATTTCTACTATAAGCATGGCTATGCACATGTCTTTGTGTTTGTTCTTTATTTCTTTAAGGTACAAAACAAGCAGAGATATTGCAAAACCATAAAGTACTTATATTGTATTTTAAAAATCATCTGATTGGGGGCTCTTGTTACAATATATTCATACATACATATGTCAGCACATTTGTACATATGTTGCCATCATCATTCTCAAAACATTTTCTTTCTACTTGAGCTCTAGGTATCAGCTCTTCATTCTTTTTTTTCTTTTCCCTCCTACCCTTCCTCCCTCATGAACCCTTGATAATTTGTAAGCTGTTATTATTTTTGCATGTCTTACACTGACCCATGTCTCCCTTCACCCACTTTTCTATTATCTGTCCCTGTGGTAGGTGGTTACATGTAGATAATTGTGATTGCTTCCCCTTTACTCCCACCACATTTCTCTTACCCTCCTGGTGTTGCTACTCTCAGTGGGCAATTATTTTTTCTTTTTGTAAGCTAGCAGACTACTGTCAATTTTAATAATAAACGATGTGTCATTGCTAAAGATGTTTTTCCATCTGTGGGCTCTCTTATTATACTCAGTGAATTATTTTCATGTGCACATGTGTTTTATCTTCATTATATCCCACTTGTTGTTTTGTGCCTCCTTTGGATTTGGATCCTTCCCTATTTCTGATAATTTATGTATTCCATGAACCAAAGTTCTCAGGTTTGTCTCAATTCCCTCATTGATGGCCCTAATGGTTTGGAGTTTTTACTGAAGGTCTGTGATTCACCTTGAGTTTGTTCTTGTTCATGGAGTGGGGTAAGATTCTTGTTTAATTTTTCTGCATTTTTTTCCAGCACCACTTACTCTGAAGAGAGCAATTCTGCTTCCATTTGATACTCTGGGGGACCTTATTAAAGATCAATTGTTCATAAGCTGGTGATTACAATTGTAGGTTTTCACTTCTTTTCCATGGCTCTGACTATCTGTTATTATACCAATATCATACTGTTTTGACCATTGTGGCTGTACATTAGGTGCTAAAGTCAGGTAAACCAAGCCCCTTCACTTTGTTATTCTTTTTGAGGAGTTGTCTGCTAATTCTGGGCTTCTCTCTATATATGAAGCTTGTAGTCATCTTTTCCAACTCTGAAGAAAGATGATGGCATTTGTATCTGGATAGCATTAAAGTTATATAGTGCCTTGGGCAGAACTGATGTCTTTAATGTACTGACTTTTCCCATCCAGGAGCATGGGATAGTTTTTCTTTTTGTGAAGCTACTCTTGGTTTCTTGTATTAGTATTCTATAGCTTTCCTTGCACAATTTTTTTTTCAGTCAGGTATATCACTAGGTACTTCAATTTGTGCTTGCCTATTTTGAAGGGACTATCTTTTTGATTCCCTCTTCTGGGATCTTCTCAGATATGTATAGCAAGTGGATCATTTTCTGTTTGCTAATCTTGTGTCCTGCTACTCTGCCTTGTTCCTCTATTGCTTCCAGTACTCCTCTTGTGGGCCTATTGATAGTTTCCATATATACAATCATATGACCTGTGAATTATGCTAGTTTAGCCTCCTCCTTCCCCCCGGTGAATACATTTGATGTCTTTTTTTTTTTTTGGTGCCTTATATAGATAGCTAGAACTTCCAGGCAATGTTAAATAAGAGTGGGAAGAAAGGGGCATCCTTGTCTGTTACTTTTTTTCAGTGGGATTGTTTTTGTGTTTTCTTAATGACTACCATATTGGTGGTTGGTTTTTCATAATAGTTGTTATTATATTGAGGAAATTTCCTTCCATTCCTTTCTACTTGAGTGTCTTAAACAGGAATTGGTGTTGGATATTGTTGAATGTTTTTTACCCTGTACCTGTTGATATTATCATGTGTTTCTTATAATTTTTCAGGTCAATATGTTGAATAATAACTGATGGTCTTTCATATATTAAACTATCCCTACATTCCTGGTATGAATCTCACTTGGTCATGGTAAATTGTTTGTTTTATATACTTTTGTATTCTATTGGCCAGTGTTTTGCTAAGGATTTTTGCATCAAAGTTCATTAGGGAAATTGGTCTGTAGTTCTCAATTCTTGTGGGATTCTTGCCTACTTTAGATATCAGAGTTTCACTAGCTTCATAGAAAGAGTTCACGAGTTTGCTGTCTTTTTCTATGTTTTAGAAGAGTTTGAAGGATTGCTGTAAGTTCTACCCTGAATGTTTGGTAGAATTCTGTGACGCCCTCTTGTCCGGGGGATTTTTTTGTTGGTAACCCCTTGATAACCTTGTCTTGTTCTTCTATTCCTATGGGTCTGTTGAGGCTCTTGACATCCTTCTAGGTTAGTCTAGAAAGGGATTGTTTTTCCAAGTATTTGTGCATATCTTCCAAGTGATTAAATACATTGGAGTATAGGCCATTGTAACACTATGTATTTATCCTTTTCATTTCATTTGGGTTCACTGTAATGTCTCTGGTTTCATCCCTCATCCTTGCTATTAAAATCTGTTCCTTCACTTCTTTGCTTAGGTTTGTCAGCAGTCTGCCCATTCTGTTAATCCTTTCAAAGAACCAACATTTAGCTGTTATTAATTTTTCCATAGTTTTCTTGTTTTCCTTCTCATGAATCTCAGCCCTAATTTTTATAATATCTTTTCTTTTGATATATGTTGACTCTGCTTAAATTGCTGTAAGTTTTGTGTCTGCATATCAATTATAAGTCTTTTTTTTCATGTTTGCATGTACTGCTATCAAACGTCCTTTGATAACTGCCTTTGTGTGTCCCAAAAGTTTTGGTACATCATATTCTCATTCATTTCTAGAAATTTTCTAATTTCAACTCTGCTCTGGGCCAGAACCCAGTCCTTTTTCAATAACAAGTCAATAATCCTCCAATTGTTTGCCTTTGTTTTCTTAATGATAGCTTTGTTGAGTTCCAGCCTTATGGTATTGTGGTCAGAGAAAGAAATCTGTATGATTTCTATGCTTGAATTTATACAGATTCAACTCGTGCCCCAACATGTGGGGCGTTTGTGGCATGTGTACTTGAAAAGAATGTAACCTTTTTTTTTGCATTCACTTGGAGAGCTCTTAGATATATATCTGTTCCTGTTGTCTGTCTACTCAGTGTTCAGATCTGCAGGCTCCTTATTAAGCTTCTTTCCCTGTGATCTATCTCTCTCAGAGACAGTGTATTGAAGTCATCTACTGTCATTGCTGATCCTGTTATTGCCCTTTTCATCCTTTGGAGTGTTTGAAGAGTTTCACGGGCCTCCTTCTGAGCAGATGCATACTTATTATGCCCACTGGTTCTTGATCTACTGTTCCTTTGAGCATTATATAGCGTTCCTCCCTATCTCTTATTATGTCTTGCACCTTGAGATCAATTTTGTCCAAGGTTAATATTGCAACCCCTGCTTATTTTTGAGTTGCCATTTCCTTGGCATGTTTTCACAGCCTATTTTTTTCTGCATTCTAAAGCTGTGTCTCCTGTAGACAGCAGATTGACAGGTTTTGTTTTCTAAGCCAATCTGCTAGCCTCTGCCTTTTAATTCCTGAGTTTAGTCCATTGATTTTCAGGGTTATTACATCTATTGGTGGACTCTATGATGTCTTCTTGTACCATTCAGTGTTTTCAGTGTATTCAGTGTTTTCACGTTCTTATCAGTGTATTGTGCATATTTGTGTCTGTGTATGTTTTCCATTCTTGCCTTTTTTCCACCTTAGAGCAAATGCTATCTTGGGGGCTGGTTTCTTTTTGTTGTCCTCTGGGTGGATTGTTCTATGTGACAGTCTCTAATTTATGCTCAGTGAGTGCTGTTCCTCTGCCCATACTGGGCCAGAAAGGATCTTTTGTAGGAGTGGGTTTCTTTTAACATATTCTTTGAGTTTTTCTTGTCTGGGAAGACTCTTACTTTTCCATCTATCTTGATATGAAATTTGGCTGAGTAGAGTATTCTTGGATTTATACTATTTTCCTTCAGTTTTTGGAATATGTTACTCCACTCTGGCCTTTTCTTCAATGTCCACTGATAGGTCTGAGCATATTCTTATTTTGGTATTTTTATAGGTGACCACTTGCTTCTTCCTAACTGTTCTTATGGTTTTCTCTTTTCCCTCAAAGCTAGATAATTTAACTATTATATGCCTGGGTGACTTCTGGGGATTCAGGCTAACTGGTGTCCTTTTGGCTTCCTGTTTGGTTGCCAGATTTTCATTCATTAAGCTGGATAAGTTTTCCTCAGAAAGTTCCCTACTTATTTTTGCTGCTGACTTCTTCATTGTGTTTTTGCTCAAGTGGTCCAAATTATTCTAATGTTGTTCCTTTTCATAGCATCAGACATGGTTCTCAGCTTTATTTTTCAGCTTCTCTGATTATCTTCTTTGACTGCTGTTTCCAATTGTTGAAGTTTCCCTGATTATCTTCTAGGTCACTGGTGTGATTTTCTTCCTCCTCAACTCTTTTTGCCAAGTCTGAATATGCTACTGACTTTTGTTATCTCATCATTTAGATGTTTCTTCTATTTTTTTCATTGAGGCTGTTGGGACTGGTTACTGTTTGCATTGGTTTGTTTTAGAGAAGTCTGGCACCATTTTCCAGAGAGTCAAGAGCCCTAGGTTCTCTCTTTAGTAGACTTCTGTGAATGCTTCTTTGGACTGTCTGCAGGTAGTTTCACTGTGAAGCTGTGCTACCATTTTATCCTCTTTTCCTTAGCCAACAAGTATTCTGTTATTTAGAGGACATGTTGGATGGTTCTTTCAGGGAACACTGGTTGAGTGGTTGTGGACCCATGAGGATGGAACTGCACTTAATCTTACAGAAAGCAGTGGTGTTGTTGTGGTTCATGGTAGCTTCAGGGACCTTGGAGGGCATGTGGGGGTGCCTGAGGAAATGGAAGTACAGAGGAGGACAGGTGGGAGTACAGAGGAGGATAGGTGGGTGTGCCTGCTTTGGGGTAGAGCACTGTGGATGGTTAGCAGACTTGCCCTGCTCAGTTAGATCACTAATTGGTCAAGTAGAGGTTCCTTCAGCAGCATGACTATGCTGGAGAGTGTTGGCAAAGCTGCCTTACATTGTGTGAAGCACTACAGCAAGTGGGATGAAGTTTCCTTAACCATGTGGGAACACAGACGATGGGCAGGGCCTCCTCCAGCCATATGCAGCACCCCAAACAGTCGGCAGGTGGTTCCCCAGGTATTGAAGGACATTGGACGGGCAGTGGGAATTTCCCTGTGTGGAAAGGTGGGATGGATTTCATCAGTCGAGTGTTAGGCTGCAGAGCTTTGGAGCTCCCCCAGCTGAGTGGAGAGCTGGCATAATTGCCCTCGGCAAAGGGGAATGGCCTGGATGTTGACAGTGACATGCAAGAGGAAAGAAAAGAGAAAGCTTAAACAAAAACAGACCCCACTGAGACTGTGGGGAGAATGAGAGAGACAAAAGTAAAGATATAGCTGAACTCCCATTGCCTGCCTGGCTGTGGGACTCAAGGGATTTAAACCCTGCCCAGGAGTGGCAGCAAGCTGGGTCTACATTGAAATTAAGCCCTTTGACCAGGTAAAGGCACCTGGCTCTGGCTGAGACTGTGTTTGGGCTACGCTGGCCTCCAGAGTAGGAAGCCCAAAGCCCACAGCTCCTCAAAACCTAGTGGAGCTGCCTGTACTTATCTTTATGATGCTCCTCCTATTACCTGAAAGAGGTATTTCCCTCTCAGTTCCTCTCCCGTGTTGAATTCTGTGGCGTCCCTCTAATGTGTGTTGCTTGGTTTCCATCTTGCTGGAAGTCCCCTTGCATTTGTTAAAGGAAGTGCTATACTGATTTCCATAGTGGTTTACATAGTAAAAATGTAAAATCCCCAAAATATATGAGCATTCCAATCACTCCACATCACTAGAATTTATTATTTTCTGTTTTTTTATAATTGCTAAGGTGGTATTATAAGGTGGTCCCACATTGATTTTTTAATTTATATTTCTCTTATGGTAAAAGCCACCTTAATGACATTTGTACTTACTCATTTTTCCAGTATATTTACTTTTGATCTTTTGTATGTGGGATGTTGATGAACTTGAGTTCTATGATGAAGAAAATTGATATCTTCAGGAATGTTATGAAATGGAAATGATAAAGTACTTAAAGTATTTCTCTGAAAAATATACATGAACTAAAGAATGGCATTCAGAAATTTAAAGTATAATTTTGTTAAAAATTTCTTTTAGAAGAATTGATACCAAGAGGTGGGACTAAACAACTAACTAAACAACTAAATATCTATTTGTCACTCAGTTGATTCTGATGTCCCCAATGTCCAACTTTTCCAAGACAGTATACTACTTCATATTCCCTGATGATAGCTACTACTTATCTCTTTGATATATTCCTCCATATGCCTAAGTTCTGCTCTTTCTTGTAATGTCTCAGAGTATTCACAAAACTAAGGAAATAGTTCACATAGATTTGAGAGCTATTAAGTCCAAAATCTACATGGAGGATACACTTTACCTACAGGCTGTACAAACTGGTGAAATCAGGTGAGATGGTTGACTGAAACTCACAGAATGAAAACCAGACAGATTTCAGGCATTGGCAAGCTAAGTGCCAGGACCAGAACCCAGAGGCAAACATGTCAGGAAATCAAAGCAATTCTTTATGCTTCTACCAGTGCTCAGTCTGGGAGCTAAGGTCATGCAGAATTAGAAGAGTTTGATTGTAGTGTGCATTTGTCTTTTAGCAGACCATACCCTATGGAAATAAAAGGTAATTACTTGAGTCATCCTTTAGTAAGGTAGAGAGACTCAGAATACTGCCCACCTAAATCTTGCCCCTTGCTTACTCACAGCTACTGGGTTTATATCTATGCATAGTGATCCCATAGCACAGGGTAGAACTTCCCTGTAAGTTTCTGAGATTATATATCTTTATGGGAATCAAAACCCTAGTCTTTCTCCTGCTGATCAAGTGACCTGGCAGTTATCAGCTCAACGTGTAACTGCTATCCCAGCAGAGCTCGTTAGCACAGCAGATATTTTCTTCCAAAAAAGGGATTATAACCCGGACATGTTGTTACATGCCATTGAGTTGCTACGGGTCAAAAACAATAAAAAGAAACACGGTCTCGTCTGCACTATCCACACCTGTGTTCCCATGCTTGAGTCCATTGTTGCAGTCACTGTGTCAATCAGTCTCGTTGAGGACCTTCCTTTTTTCACCGTCCTCTACTTTACTAAGGGTGATGTCCTTTCCCAAGGACTAATTTTTTCTGACAGTATATGAAAAGAATTTGAGACAAGTCTCACCATCTTTACCTCCACTTTTCACTCTGTGTGTGCTTCTTCCAAGACAGATTGGTTTGCCCATTTAGCAGTCTATGGTACTTTTCAATATTCTTCACCAGCACAATTCAAACACATCAATCTTTCTTCCATCTCCCTTATTCAACCTCCAACTTTCACATGCATATCAAGAATACCGTGGATGGAGTCAGATGCACTTTACTTCATCCTTGTTTTTCAATACTCCACAGAGGTCTTGTGCAGCAGATCGAGCCAATGCAATGCATCATTTGATCTCCTGATTGCTGTTTCCATGAGAACTGACTGTGAATCCAAGCAAGACAAAATGTTTTTAAACATCACCTTTGTCTCCATTTATCATAATGTCACCTCTTACTTCACACTGACGGCAGAAATAATTGATCATCAACAACTACTTCAAGCCCTTGTCCCTCTCAGCAAGCAGGGTTTTGTCATCAGTATGCTGCAAATTGTTAATGCTTTTCTCCAATCCTGATGCTATACTCTTTCTATAATCCAGTTTCTCTGATGATTTGCTTAACATATAGGTTGAATAAGTATGGTGAGAGCATACATTCCTGACACACAACTTTCCTGATTTTTAACCATACAGCATTTCCTTTTTCTGTTCTCATTGCGACCTCTTGATCCATTTACAAATTTTGCCTGAGCCTGATGAAGTGTTCTGGAATTCCCATTTTTCTCAATGTTATCGATAGAGTTTTTTATGAACCACACAGTCTAATGCTTTGGTATAGTCAATAAGCCATAAGGAAATAGATTTCTCTCCATCTTTTTTTCATCTAAGTTTCATCTGACATTAGCAATGACATCCCTTGTTCCACATCCTCTTCTGAATCTGGCTGCAAGCTATTACATCTCCCTATCAATATACTGATGCAACGATTGATGGATAATATTCATAAAAAATTCATTTGCATGTGATATCAATAACTTTTTTATAATATGAGCTTTCTGGTGGGTCACCTTTTTTGTGAATGGGTCCAAACATGGATCTCTTCCAGTCATTTTCGAGAGCATATGTCTTTGAAATATCCTGGAAAATATTAATAAGTTTTTTCCTGTGTTGCATTATCTTGTTAAAATATTTTGATTGATATTCCATTAATTTCCAAAGGGGCCTCTACCCTCTTGATTTTTGGATAATGCTTTAAGTGCAGCTTGAGATTCTTCCTTCACTACATGTTTCTTACTCAAATAGTGCCTCCTGAAATGAATTGTCAGCCAGTGCTTTGGTTCAGTGAATCTGTGAGTTTTTACATCTTTTTTGGATTCTTCTAATATGATTCAATATTTCCCCCACAGATTCCTGATATTTCAACTCAGGGCTTGATTGTTTTCTACAGTTATCTCAGTTTAGTTTATGCTGAGTGTGTTCTTCCTTTTGGGTTTTCTAACTCTAGGTCTTTGGACATTTCATAATCATATTTTACACTGTCTACTTAAGCTGACCTTTGAAAATTTCTATTTATCTGTTTGGCATCATTATTCCTTCCATTTGCCTTTTCTATTGAATGATCTAAAGCAAGTTTCAGAGTCTCTTCTGATAACCACTTGGGTCCCTTCTTTCTGCCTTTTTGATAGGAACTATTATTGTACCCATTTTATAGATTAGTTACTGTTAGAGAGCAAAATGCTGTTTCAGGTAACAATTTTCAGCAAAATATAATAATTTTGTTTTGGCAAATACCAATTTAGTGAAAGGATTGCCAGATGCATACATGAATCAGATTCAGAGGTTATACAGCCAGAACACTTTGAAAAACACCCCAGAAAACTAGTTCAGGCAGGGTAATGTTGCTGTTGCTGCCAGACAATAATTATAGTGGACAATGGAGACCGACTTAGGGCTGGAATGCTAATTTTCTACGTTCACTAATAAAGGAGAGGATTTTCATGGCCCTGCTTCTTTCAGTCATGACTTTCCAATTTAAAATCCATGGTGGGTCCTGATGTTGGATAGAGTCAAAGGTCCAAACTCTGGCTGACAGTGAGGTTAAAATAGCAAACAGTTATTAGTTTGTATGATGACACTAGACTTTGAACTACTCAGTATTTGTCGGGTGGAGAAATCTTGAAACCTGGGGAAGGGTTTTATATAAGTAACGTTTTTTTTTTCCCAAGAAAAAGATTCATGTATTTAAGGTTTGGGGAGGATAAAAAGGACTTGCATATCACATTTTTATTGCATTAACAAAAGTTTAGCATAATAAAATAATAAAAAGTTCCCAATATAAAAGCATATTCGATTCTAATTTTGAAACAGACTGATGGCATTCTGTGACCAAGTTTCTTTTAATGAACCACGTCTCCATTGTTCAGTCATTCAAAGTGATCGGACTCTAAGAACACTTCATTGGTGATTCAACCATGAAACAACTGGAAAAAAATGCAGAAGACTGTGCTAGCCAATCAAATGTTCTTGAAGAAAATGACGTCTTTTCATATTGACTAGGGAACATCAAAATATCATTCTCCTTGGGAGACATTATTACTCAATTGAAATGTGAACACTCCTTCTTTTTCAGTTTGTCTGACACCCATGTAATAGTCAGTATGACAGCCACTCATGTACCAATATATTAATATACTTCTTAAAGCATCAGCATCATCAAGAGAATCTGGACATATGGGAAGCGGTGGGGGAATAATTGGTGCCTCAGAAGGAAATGGAGGTAGCCAACATGGTAGGAAAGTTGGTGGTGAAGGGGTTGGTTGAACTTGAGGTTAGGCTTTCCTGGCCCCAGCCCAGATGCCGGCATTGGCGGGGTGGAGGTAAAAAAGAGCTTCATCGCTTTAAACTTGATATTTGGTTTATTCCCAAGGGACCTGGAGGAGCTCTCATTTTCATTTGTTGAAATTTGACTTTCATTTTCATTCTTTTGAGCATTCTGGTCTGTATTATGAACTTCTCAAAAGGTTCAGAAAATTAGAGCACTCAGAGTTTGCTTCTCTCTGTTTCCCTATCTGGAGTAAACCACAATACAAGTCTCTCTCTAATGATCCATTGAAGTGATAGTAGCTGGATCAGTGCAGCCATCTTTTGACAAAATGGCAGAACATGTATCACTAACTTTCCACTGCTTCAGTGGAGTTGTGATGTTCTTTTTCTAGATCTTTTTCTTCTTAGTAGGCTTTCATTTAAGTGTGCATTTTGGTTTGTTAGTAGCTTCACAAACTTCTCCATTCTTTACAGCATGCTTAAAGGAAGGTATGGCTTTACCATAGGCTTTGATCAATGCTGTATCATCCCAGATGTCAGAGTCATCCCTCTGACCTGTTCCATGCCGAAACAGCACCACGTCTTCCTGCTCCAGAACCCCTCCACTGCCACCCATTGCCTTGGCGAATCCACTGTGGAAAGCCTAAGTAATGGATTTAAGGAATAAGAAAGGTTTTCTACATGTTACTTCTCCACACTCACAGAGATAAGAGACCTTGACAGAAATTGATGTAGACATTGAAAATAAACTTACTCGTAAACTCGAGTCTCTATCCTAAAGCAAGGAAGATAAATAAGAACAAACAAATCAACTTCCCACGCCCACAGAAAACATTTTATCATATTTAAATGGATGAAAACCAGGGATATGACTTGAAGTATACCAAAGGAAAACAGTCACAATACATTTGGGGACCAAAGATAAGGATTAAACTAGGGTTTTCCCCCTAGAAAACATATGCATTAGATGATGACACACTGGAATCTGTGAAGTGGTAGGAAGAAAGAAACAGCAGAAGAAGGACATCTGGTACTACTCATAATGTAGTCACTGGCAGGGATTTACCAAGCCATCACTAAAACTAAAGCCTGGAAAAAATATATCAGGCAATGTTTTTAGTCATTAGTCAATGAGCACAGCAGATCCATTAGAGACAAGACTATAATAAGGTGAGCTCTTGGATCATCCTACCAGTTTGGAGCAAGTTTTCGGACTTCATACTTAGAAGGGAAGCCTGCACAGAGCATGCCAAGTGGAAGTGGCTTGGTTTTGCTAGTTATCTTGTGGGAGCAGTGAAAGATATGAATGGAAATGCTTTAGAAATGTACATAGGGATCTTCTTGAGTCTTTGACTGATATCTAATGTTTTCCAGCATAGAATAATATTCCTTAAAGTTTATAAAAATAAAAGATTAGAAAACTTAAATTATTTGGTCCCACCAGGGCAGTGATTCCATGAAACAAACAAACACACAAAAACAAAACTTAAATTAAAAACTATCAGAAATCATGCCAGCTTGGGAGATGTTGGAATAATTTCACACCTTGTAGGAATACTTTGTTGAGTATATAGAATAAATAGTAGAGAATTCCAAATGTTAATACTTTATTCATAGCAGTAGGTGCTTATACTAGGTTGGGTTCTCTAGAGGAGCAAACTCATTGATGCTTATGCATGTGTACATAGAAAGAAATTTCGTGTCAAGACAATGGCTCATACAGTTGCTGTTAGGTGCTGCTCATTTGACACTAACTCATAATCTGAATGAAAATCTGCCTGGTTTCATGCCATCGGCCTGGTTTGCTAAGAACACTCCTCTTTCTCACTTGCCGCATACTTTACCTAGCAAGACGTTCTTCTTCGTGGACTGGTCTCACCTGCTTTGTCCAAACTGCTTCAGACAAAGTCTTGCTATCTTTACTGCTAAGGAACATGCTGATTGTCCTTCCAAGATAAATTTGTTTGTTCTTTTGGTAGCCTGTGATACTTTCAATATTCGTGACCAGCTCTGAATATTCAAATGCATCAATTCTCCTTTGGTAGTCTTTATTCAGAGTCCCACTTTCACAGGCCTATGAGGTGGCAGGAAATTCCACAGCTTGGGTCAGATGCGCCTTAGGTCAGATGCACAGTCCTCAAAGCAGCATCTTTGCTTTTCAACACTTGAAAGAGGTCTGTGCTGTGGATTTATGTGATGCAATATGCTATTTGTCTCTAGTACTGAGCATTGATTGTGGAGCCAAGCAATATGAAATCATGGAGAACTTCAAACTTTTATGTACTTATCATGATATTACCTATAGTCTCAGCTGTGAGGATTTTTGTTTTCTTTAGGTTGAGTTATAATCCATGATGGCTGCAATCTCAATCTTCCATGGACAAGATGTTAGCTTGGAGACTTCTAATTGATATAACTTTGGGGCCTGATGAACTCAAAGTTGGCAGAAAAATAAAAAACAAAAAACAAAAACAAGGTCACCAGGCCAATTGGCAGGTCACTGCACAGTCACAGCTCAGGCAGGTGTAACGGCAGGTTGTCAGTTCAAGTCCAAAGAACTTGAGGTCAATGAATCATTGTAGCACCGAGACACAGCAAATAGGCAAGAAAGTTTCCCACAACACCTCTTTATATAGAAAGTATACCACACACTTGAGGAAAATTTCTTTTAATTTCATCAGGCTGTGGCCTGTGTAAGGAAGTTTTATTGCACCATAATCTTCTTACAGCTGCTTGGTTTCTCACAGAAAGTACTATTATGGACTTGATTATAATATATAAGATCACATTATGGGGAATTGCTAGGCTTCAACTGCCAAACCATTAAGAAACCCAGTCCAACTAGTTTGATACAGAACCCACCATAGTGGAAAGCTTAAAAGAAGAATTGAGAGTCTCAATATTATTTTCTATAAGTTTACTATTGAACAGAAAAAATTAGTAATAATTTTATTAAAACCACAGAACTGCCTGTACAACTGCTTATATAGCTGTGTGGACCACAAAAGATAAAAATCTAAGCATTCAGTTAGTGAGAAATCAACAAATATTCTAGACACTTGACTGCTCTTCACTGTCATTGAGTCAATGCTGACTGTAGGGAGCCCCTGTGGGTTTCAGGGACTATAACTGTTTGCAGGCATAGAAGGTCCAGTGTTTCTCCCTTAAGGAGCATGTGGCCAAGCATCTAATTGAAATCTTCCACTAGGAATAAGATTACTCAATAGAAACAAAACCAGAAATAAGAGACAAGACCTCATGGTGCTTGTTGTTACCATCAAGTTGGTTCTGTTTCACAAGAATCCTCCATAAACCAATAAGAAACACTTTCTGGTCTTGTTCCATCCCCACAAGTTTGCTTAAGTCTGAGTCCGTTGTTCCAGCCAAAGTGCCAATCCATTTTCCTAAGAGTCTTCTTTTTCTCTGACCTTTTCCTTTAATAAGCAAGATGTCTTTCTCCAGGACTGATTCCCCCTGATAGGATAGCTAAAGTCCATAAGACAACGTCTCATCATCCTCACCTCGAAGGGGAATTTTAGGAGAGACCAGTCCCTGGAGATGGACATCATGTTTGGCAAAATGCAAGGAGAGTGAAAAGAGGAAGGCCCTGGACGAGTTGGATTGATACAGTGGCTGCAACCCTGGTCGCAGCACAGGAACAATCATGAAGATAGTGCAGGACCATGCAGTGCTTTCTTCTGTTCTGCATAGGGCTGCGATGAAGGCACCTTACAGTAATAGCCCTCTCATTTATGAGGCTGAACTTCATTAGCTTTTCATTTAAAAATGGCAATTGTATATGGTTTAGCCTAATAATTAAAGACATTCTAGTGTCCTCATGGGTTTCATGCTGGACTGTTAACCTCAAAGTCAGCAGTTTGAATCCATCAAGCACACATCATAAGAATTCAAATTTGAAGAAACTGTGAGCAGGACACTAAGCTACATTATCCACACTGTTGTTTAAAAACAGTGAGATGATTTCATTTGAGATAGATTCTCTTCAGTGTTGGTGTATGTGTTAGTCCGGGTAGATTAGAGGAACAAATTTCAAAGACACGCATATCGATATAAGGAAAGGGTTTATATACAAAAGGAATGTGACACTCAGAAGGCATCCCAATCCAGTCCAGTACAAAGTCATAAGTCCAATATTAACCCATATGCCCGAAATCCATCTACAAAGTCTCCGTCCGACTCACGAAATCACAGGTCAGTGGGTGCAGAATTCTGGCACTGGCAGAGGTCTCCCCATGGTTCCTCACTTCCAGGGCTCAGGGCCCATCAACAGCATGTTGCTCCAGCTTCAGAGGTCTGCCTTCATCAGGGCAAAGTCATGTGGTCTCTCCGTTGGCTCCTCCAGCTTCTCAGACGCTGCCATCTTGTCTTTTCCATGACTCATTGCCTCTCAGACTAACTCCCCAAAACTGGAAAAGATAGCTTCTCATCTTCATGAGGGAAATATCGCGAGATTTCCCAGAAGTCTCAGGAGAAAGCCATGCCCACATAGAGGTCTCATTGGCTGCTCAATGGCTATCTCTAGATTAACAGGTTAGACTCCACCCCTTCATTTCAATCATAAAATTAACATAAACACATGAATGCCACAGTGTAATTAAGATTTGAAGACTGTTTCTGAAGCATTCAGAGATTGGCTATTATTGGATCAAGTGCATAGCCTTTCAATACTAAGTTGCTACATCCTGAGAAAATAAGTTCTGAAGTGTGTGCTAATGAGCCACTTTCATTTTCTCTAAGCTTGGAACACTCAGGTCCTAATCACAAGATCTTTTAGTTATCAGCTTGATGATCACTTTATAAAATTCCTTCAACTTTCCTATGATGAACAAGCACTCTCTTATGTGTGACCTCACTACATTATGTTCTCAATTTTTTTTGTGCATCATAAGGCAACTTCTCCCTTAAAATTGTCATTTAGTTTTCATTTGTCTCATAAGGCAGATAGCCAGAGTGTTTCTGGGAAGCAAACATGTGAGGCTGTCTCACATACTTTGGGTATATAATCAAGAGATACAAATTTCTGGAGAAAGGCTTCATGAGCAATAATTTGGAGAATACACAAAATTGGAAGACTTTTAAGAAAAGGGACTGACATGGCAATGACTAAGGCAATGACTCCAAACACACTAGTCTAATGATGACATATGCCAGAAAATGTTTGTTCTGTCATACAGGAAGTTGCTATGAGTCAGAACCCATTTGATGTTGCCTAACAACAAAGCAGTCATCCATTCACGCATTATTTACTCTGTACATCAAGTCCTAACCACTATTATTGGTGCTACAAATAATACAGATGAAAAGACAAGGCCTCATAGTCAGGACAGATAGGTTACTAAGTATTTCAGTGCAATTATCACTGTGTAACGTTATTCTACCTTAAGACATCTGGAAAAAAGTCATTCTGGTCAGTTACTAGTTGCAACCTGTGGCCGTGACTCTGATGGAAGGTGTGGTTGATTGGTGGTAAGGGGAAAATAAAGTGACCATTTTGTTTCCTCACATCTCGGAATGGAAATGGGAGTACATAATATACTCTTTTTCAGTACACCCTCTTCATTGAGAATCCCTGTCACTGGCTAATGCAGTTTGCTTTTGGCAAAGAGGAGATAGTCCATGCTGCAGTAGAGGTAGGGGGTAGTATCAGAGGTCAGGTATGAGAGGTGGTGCCTGCATTAAATCATGAAGGTCAGCAGAAATTCTCAACATTAGGAAGGAAAGGAAGGATGGCTGCCGTTAGGTGTCATCCAGTCGGTCCCAACCCATAGTGACCCCATGCACAGTGACTGAAACTCGGCCTGGTCCTGCACCAGCCCCCCAATTCTCCCTTTGCCCAGAGCAGGAGACATATGGTGGTGATGGTGGTGGTATGTGAAAGGCTGGTATGGCTGGGGTAGTGCTCTGCGGCTAACTGGAAATTTGAAGATGTGGATCCATACAGAAGCTCCGTGGAGGGAAGATCTAGTCATCTACTCTCAAAAAGCGCTATGAAACACAGCTCTACTTTGACACATCTGGAGCTGCCCTGCATGTTGATTCAGCAGAAAGTCATCTTTTACGCTTGGATCAGAGGGAAAGGTGGCAAGAATGGAATATGGAAAAGTAGGCAGTAGGCAGTGTCCATATCATGACATGGTTTCTTTAGTAAAGCCTTATGTAGTAGTGGGGTAAATGGAAAGACAGGGATCTCTTTTTTTTTTGGGGGGGGGCAGGGGGTTCATCACTGCCTCTGGTGGTCATGGGCGCTACCCAGTGCTGCTCCTGAGAGCTGTCACTGGATTAGAACCGTCACGCTCGGGAACCGCAGTCCCGCACTCAACCACTTACGCCACCGGGGCTCAGCCCAAGACAGGTATCTTATATGGACTTATAAACTGATCTGCTTGAGGACAGGTGCTTCAATCCCGTGGTATCCTTGTAAAGATAAGCTGGTGGCATAGTGTTTACCTAGTGGGCTGCTAATTGCAATGCCAGTACTTTGAAACTACCAGTCTTTCCAAAGGAGAAAGATTTAGGGCTTTCTATTCCTTTAATGATTGACAGTCTCAGATACTCCCAGGGGCAGTGCTACCCTTCCCTTCGGGGTTCCCTTCGGGGCTGGCATAGACTTGGTGGCAATGAGTTTGGCTTGGGTTGGTAACAGGAATGTAGGTTGTAGTTTGGAGCCACTGACTTTGTGGATTGAAGCTCGATGCTTAACTAGATGATGGAGTCAGTTCAATGTTGCCCTGATTATCACAGGGTACCAGGAAGCATCCATGGGATGAAGACGAAGCTGTCCCCTTAAAGAGTTAAAGTCTCCTAAGCCTGAAGGAGCAGCTTTCTGTCCCATGAGGTTGCCACGATTCAGCCAGTGGTGGGTATCACAGCAAACTAGGTTTCTGGAATGACATTTGAGATGCCTTTAGGTGTGGGCTAGATTGTAGTTATAGCTTGGATACCTCCTCTCTCTTTTTCTTTTGGATAGGCCAGCAACTGTGAAGGGAGCTTCAGGAGAATACTGTAATTTCTTAGGGGAGAGACAAGGGAGAGAGGCACTAAGAGGGGTTGTTGGAGGAAATAAAGAAGGCTTCAGTTCATTATCATAGGCACACGGAAATATAGAATTCCTTCTCTGAACAGCATTTGTTCCTGTTTACTTTCTTCCTTGTGGCATTGAGCTGGGCTGCATTTGCCATTTAGGCATAATTACTATTTTATTATGATTTTTTTCACAGTTAAGTGGAGCATTTGAGCACAGCAGAATTGCTGGTGGAAGCCTCGGTGGGAGAAATCTATTAGTGGTACGGCTTTTGAAACAATACACAAAAGGCCCCTGCGTGTGGTCTGCCCTCCATGCTTTCCACTTCCTTACGTGGAACAATACATTTCCAAGTCAGCTAAAATGCGGAGACTCCCATCCAACAAGAGCGGCGTTTTTATCTTTTATTCATTGGCAGGAACATGAGCTGTAGGAGGTATTCAAATCACACTTTTATTTAAACAAACACAGCTGGATCACAGCCTCTTAATATAGCAATTCTCTAATGAAAAATAACAACATAGTATTTATCTCTTTTCTTTTGTGTGACTCTCAATTTGCTAAAATTAGGCAGACTTCAATCCCATACAAAATTGGCATGTTTTCATGACCAGAGCTCATCGCAACTAACTGCAAAATTATAATGGGGATGTAATTATAGGAGGGCATGTGAAATACACATCTTTTTGCTGCTGTAAGCTATATGGGGTTATACAATTATGTTGTAATAACATCATTTATCTTAAAGGAGTCAGACAGCTGACTTCATTTATTTAACTTGAGCACTCCAATTATGTGCTGTGTCAGTTTAACATAAATGCCTTACCCAAAGAACATGGTGTAATAATAATGGTAAAGCAATAGTAATCATAGTGCCTGTTTGTGTAGGGCCTGACCGAGCACAAAGCGGCTTCACAATTGCGGTTTCTCCCCAAAGCACTATGAAGCAAGTATCTATGCCTGATGTTTTAGGAGCCCCATTTTACCGATGGATAGACTGAGGTTTGGGAAAAGAAGTGAGTTGTTCAAGATTTCAGGGTCAGTGGTAAGCACAAGGGAAAAACTCGGGTTTCCTGACTAGAACAAACTCCAGACTTATTCCACTGTTGACTGCAAACGACAGACATCGAACCTTCTGATAAGTTCATTCTTATCTTTGATTCTGTTTCCCTTTTTACTTCACAATTGTCATGTAAGGCTAGTGGAACTCCCTGGGGAACAGAGACTCAAAGTGGCTAATTCTGTGACCTTGGGAAAAATAAACTAGTTTATTAGACTCCAAGTTCTTTGTCAGGAAAAAAAAACAGAGATAATAACACACACGGAACAGGGATTTTAGACATACTGTTAATAAATTTCTTTCACTGAGATTCTCATCAATTTGTCTGTGCTAAAATGAGTCCCTTGAGTGTGAACAAAATAATGATAAAATAGTAATTATGCCTAAATGAAAATGTTATTATAAGAATTATGTGAGATAATATGCATGTAACTTATATTGGGTTTTCAGAATCAGTTACTTTTCTTTCTCTGTAACACAAGAAAAACATTCTTGTAGTTTGTTCATGATGCAATTGCTCTGCATTCTGCCTGGTGGAATTGTCCAACTCACCAATTTAAGAAGTGTGAGGGCAGGGACTGAAATTCAAGGCTTCTTATTTCTGTGCCAGTTCTCATCATTTTATTTATATTCTAAGGTTTTCAAGCCCGTATCTTATTTTTTAAAAAAGCTTTTTTTTCAATTTGACACAAAATGCATTGGATACATGCCTCAGGACATTCTTTTCAATTCAACAGGATGCTTAGTGTTCTTACTCCCAGTATGGAGAGGCAGCAGGTGTAATGGAAAGAACGGAGTTTAGAGTCAGGAAGCCCAAGCTGAGCATCTGGCAACAGTAGTTACTAGCTGTGTGAATTTAGGCCAAGCCCCTGACCACTCTCAGCCTGAGTGAGCTCATCTATAAATGTTAGTTCAATTTGAGCTTCCTGAGAGGAAATTTGAAGTACATAATGTTTCTGGGGGAGAAGGAAACACTTATAAATTATTAAATTTAATTTACCCAATGTTCGACACTGTTAGTATAGTACTTGATGAAGATTATTTCAATTAATCTTTATGACAACTATATGGGATGTTGTTTTTTCTGTTATATTATTATTACAGATGAGGAAGCTGAGATGAAAATATTTGTCAAAGATGTATACCTTTTATATTTAGATGGGTTCTACTTGTTTTGGATGCTTGGTTTTCAATTTTCCTAAAGATTAAGTAGTTAATTGAGAGTAGGGGGAGACTCTCTGGTTGCTTCTAACAAAAAAAAAAACAGAGTTTTATAAATGTTATAGTCATATGGCCCTTGTTTGTCATCTAGGATAGAGGTGCATAATTGGGTTTCAGAAAAATGAAATGGCTTAGGAAGGAATGGAACAAATTGTATGTCTCTGTACATTCTTCTCTTTTCCTTGTGCTTTCCATTTACCACCCATCCATTCAATTGGCTAAAACTTGGTTTAAATTAAAACAACTACAATATATGCCCTGTACTTTTACTACTTTCAGAGGCTTACGATACCTTATCGGGGAAATCCTAGTGAGAAATTATTAGAATACAGTGATACAGGGCTGAGGCCTGGTGGCATTGTGGTTGTGCGTGGGACTGCGGCCCACTGGGATGGAGGTTCGATTCCAGCTCCATGGAGCAAAGGCTGGGCCTCCTACTCCCACTACCTGAGGGCAGTGATGCCCCCCCCCCACAAAAAAAGAGAAAAAAAAAGAATACAGTGATACATATGCTATACTAGAGATCAATGTGCGGGCTAATGATAGCGCAAAGGTAGACTTATCAATTTTACTTACAGAATAAGGTCAGGGACATTTCACAGTTGAGAAAACTCTTGAAAAGAAAAAGAAAGAAAACTTTTTTCCCAGGTGATAAAGCAAAAACAAAACCCCAAACATATGTAAACTGTTTATGGAGTGGCCTTTATTGCAGAGGTACTGGATGTTCCATAACACACAAGCCTAGCAATATGGCAGGTTTCAGGAAAAGCTGAGCCCAGGTATTTGAGCATGAACACGTATCTCTGCTTCATTTCTTGTTGTTGTTTTGTGAGCAGCACTGCCTCCTGGTGGGAGTAGCAGGCTTAACCTTGCTCCTGGAGAGCTGTTGCTGGATTTGAACCACCAACCCTGTGGCCTGCAGTCCCGCACACAGCCACTACGACACCAAGGCTCAGTCCTTCTGCTTCATTCTTGCTGCCTCTTTCTTTTAGTCCTTGGGGGGTGGGGGTGGGTTGTATTATCACCGACTCTCTAAAGCTTTACATCAGACAGCTTGACAGACATAACCTTCATGAACTTTCCAAGTTTAAAGGGTAAGTTCAAAATGTCTAGGAATAAATTTATCCATTCATCCTTAGATCAATCAGATGTCACTAATGAGGCATTGTTATTTAGGCCAGTGATTCCATATTAGCTGTTTTAAAGAAGCTAACAAGAGAGGGATTTTTCAAGAGAAGAAATAGAATCAGATTATCCCACAGAGAAATGTTTCTCAAAGCAGAGTCCATGTGCTCCTGGGGATCTCAAGTTCTTTTAAGGAGTCTGTGAGATAAAAATGATTTTCATAATAACCCTAAAATATTATTTTCTTGTTTTACTATTTTTAACATTTGCATTGATTTTGTGAAGGCAATGGTGGATAAAATGTATGACACATTAGCATGAACCCGAGCAGTAGTACTTACTGCACAAGGATATATTCTTCATCACCATGTAATCTCAATTTAAGAGAGCCTGTTCTAGATCACAGTGTCCTTGATTAATCAATATGTGTTAAATTTTATTAAATATTGACACTTGGGTACATGTCCTTTTAATACTTATATGTCCATGTATAAAAACTGCATATTAAAGTGCAATGATTGCCTTCAGGAAAAAGTACTCAGCAATTGTAAAAGCTACCAGCTGCTTTTTTTCTTATTTAGATAACTTCATTTTCATTTGAAAAATATGAGAAAAATTCTGACAGATAAGGTAAGCCTATTAATTCAAGGATAACAACTGAAAATATTTGTTGACAATGATCAAATATGAGCTTTCACACAAAATGAGAATTTTTCAGTTTATATCCCAAATTGTAACCTCAAAAATATGAATTTTGGAAAACTTACAGCCAACACTGTCTTCCTGAGAAATCTTTGATAACTATATCTTATTTTCTAATGAGATCTGTAGTGACTCTATCATATGCTTCTGAACATACTATATAGTCAATATGTCAACATCTTATAGACATGCATAAACCAAATTTTTCAATTGATTTGAAAGGTATAGTAGAAGTAAAAGCTCCACTTATGATTGGCTAATGGCTGTTAGCATAACACAGTATGAAAAATCCTTTTGTGTGGTATAAGATTTATGCTGAGCTGCTTGTAGCTTCAAAGAAAAATTTAAATAAAACCCTAGAGATTTTCTTCATATATGTGAATTAAGACAATACGATCAGGGCTTCACTTTCTCTATATAATATGCAGAAAGAATAATAGACTCTGGTAGATTTCTTAACCTCCCCTTCACCTGCCCCAAGCACCATTGTCTCAAGAGCCAGTTTCTTCCACCTCAGTTACACACACTCCCTTATAACCTACCAGGTAACAACACGTCTGAAAGATTACTATATTTAAAATGAAGTTTTCCGATGATTAAAACCTACTTCTGAGCACCTATATTCTATTTCTATTGACAACCCAGTTATCACTTCCTTCCCATCTAAATAAGATAGGACTTTGAGCACCTATCTGATCCTCCCGTAATTTAGAAAGTCAACCCCTCTCAACGTACACCAGGAAGTTCTATTCATCAGCTGCAGCTCAACCACAATGTGATGCGGACAAAAGCCACCAGCAGCTACTGCAAAAAGTCAAGAGGAACGTGTGAAAAATCGAAGATTGCCCAAACCCAAAGGATTGCAAAGAAAAAGAAGCCAGAGAACTGTTGACAGAGAATACCAGAACTTGATGCTTAAGGCCCTACAAAACTTAGGGGATCGATATTGCAAACACATGGGAAAAATGGAGATACTAAAAACCCCTCACCCAAAGGAAATTCAGGAAGTGAAGAATGACAGCAGAAATAAAAAAGTATGAGATCTGATCAATAGAACGAATAAGTGGAAAAGCAAATCAGTGAACAGAAAGATAACCAAGTGGACTTCAACAAATGAGAGAAGCAGGTAAAAAAAAAAGGAAAAGAATATGAAGAAAGTCTGAGTATGATGTGGGATGCCATGAAGTGAAATAATATTAGAATAACAGGGGATGCCTGAACAGGAAGAAGCAACTAAGTCTGTACTTAAAATAGCAAAGGAATTTTTGCAAGAAAATTTCCCCAATATCAAAAAGGAAGAGATGATAACCATACAGGAAGCAGAGAGAACACCATCAAGACATATAGCAGTCAAATTATTCAACTTCAGGGAAAAGGAGAGCATCAGGAGAGCAGGTGGAGAGAAATAAGCAGTCACATATAAAGGTACACAGATATGAATAAACTCAGATCTCTCTGCAGAGAATATGCAGGAAAGAAGATGCTAAAGAAACATATGTGAAAGATGAAAGACAACAATTGCAATCCAAAAATACTCTATTAAGCAAAGCCTTCTATCACATTTTAAAGAGAAATAAAAGTGTTATCACACAAGAACATATTTAAAGAATTCATAAAAAGAAAACGAGATTTAAAAAACATTTTTATGGGAAGAAAACCAACAACCACTGCACTCTAACATGAGAACACCTGACAGTTCAAAACAATTCAAAAGCCAACACACTGAAATGAAAGTCCAAAACATTACAGAACTAGTGGAGAAATGAGGACATGAATAATATCACACACACACACACACACCATAAAAGGACAAAAAAGAAAAATATCAAGTCCAAATTATATGAGATAAAAGCGATTAATCTACATTTAGATTTAATTGCATTGACTGTCAATAGACTGAACTCACCAATCAAAAGACAGAGCAACAGACTGAATTAAACATTAAGATCCATCAACCTGCTACATTCAAGACACACATCTCAAACTTACAGATAAAAAGGTAAGTAGGTAAACATTTACCATGCTAATGGCAGTCTAACAAAAACAGTGGTGGTAATATTAATCTCCTACAAAATAGACTTGAAGTTAACTACATAAGGAGAGACAAAAATGAGCATTCATATTGCTCAAGGGATCAATAGAAGAACACATAACCATAATTAAATATATGTGTTCAATGAGAGGCCTTTGAAATTCATCAACCAAATGCTCAAAGACATGAGAAGAGAAATCACTGGATCAATAATAATAGTGAGTGACTTCAATACATCAGTCTCAAAAAAAGATAGATCAACAGATATGAAATTCAATATAGAAACAGAAGAGCTAAACAACACAATTGAACAACTTGACCTCCTAGATGTTTACAGAGCTCTCAACTAACAGCAAAAAATATACACACTCTTCTCCAATGCATATGACTCATATTTCAAAATAGACCACATTTTGGACCATAAAGAAGCCTGAGGAGATTCAAACACAGAAAGATCATTAAACCTATCCTCTCTAACCACATTGCCATAAAACTGGAAATAAATAGCAGAAAGAAGGAGAAAATAAAAACACTTGAACACTCAACACCGCATTACTCAAAAAAAGAGTGGGTAATAGGGCAAATAAGAGATGAAAGTAGGAAGTTCCTGAAAACTAAACAGCAAAAGCTGTTATCAGAGGTCACTTTAGAGTAGTCAATGCACACATGAAAAATGAGAAGAGAATCATATTGAAGACCTTGACATTAAACCTCCAACAGCTAGAACAGAGCCAACAGCACAAACATTTAAAAATTTTAAAAGCCATAAAAATAATTACAGCAGAAATAAATGAGCTGGAAAACAGAAAAACAATGGGGAAATCAATAAACCAAAAGTTGATTCTTTGAAAGGTAAACAAAATTAACAAACCACTAGTAAACGTAAAGGAAAAGAAAGAGAAGACAATGCTTTCTGGAATTAAGTGTGAAACAGGGAAAGTCACAACAGATTTTCACAAATGAAAAAAGAAAGATTAAGAAGGCATTACTATGAAAGACTAAATTCCAATAAATTCAATAATTTGAATGACAGGAACAAACACCTAGAAGAATACTCTCTTCCCAAATAAACACATGTGGAAATCCAGAACTTCAACAAACTCATAGCACAGGAAGAAATGCAGAAAGTCATTTAAAAAAACCTCCCAACTAATAAAAGCCCAGGGCCAGCCAGCTTCACAGGAGAATTGACACCAATCCTACACAAACTCTTCCAGATATAGAAAGGGGCAACAAACTCCCAAATTCATTTCCTGAAGTCAGCCTAGCCCTCTTCCTCAAAGCAGACAAAAAATCCTACAAGGATAGAGGACTATTGCTTCCCTGAACATGGAAATCCTCAACAATATCTTGGCCAAATGATTCCAAAAATGTATCAAAAATATAATAGATCATGATCAAGTGGGATTGATACCAGAGATGGAGGAATGGTTCAAAATTTGAGAAACAGTGTAATCCATCACACTAACAAGAAAAGTGATAAGAACTATGTGTTTGTCCAGGTAGATGAGAGAAACAAATTCATAAACATGCTATGGATATAGGGGAACGGATTATATACAAGAGGAATGGAACATTTAGAAAGCATCCCAACCCAGTCCAATCCAAGGTCATAAGTCTGATAATAGCCCATTTGTCTGATACTAATCTTTAAAGTCTCCTTCCGAATCATGAAGCATGTGCAATGACACCAAGATAGTCCAGAAGCATCTCAGCACTGTCAGTGCTCTCTCTGGCTTCCCATTTCTGGCTCAGCGTCCATCAGTAGTATCCATTGGTGGCAGAAGCATCTCAGCACTGGCAGGAGTCTCTCTGTGGCTTCCCCGGCCCCAGAGGTCTGGTTCCATCAGGAAAAACCCATGTGGCTTCTCCTCTGGCTCATCCAAGTTCCAGGACACAGGATCCATCAAAATGTCACCATCTCGTCTTGCCAATAGACCAACTCCCAGAGACTGAGTAAAGTCTCTCTTCTCCAATTGGGAAATCCTGAGACTTCCCAAAATTATCAGGAGAAAGCCATGCCCATACAGAGACCTCATTGGCTATCTCCAGATTGATAGGTTAGACTCTACCTGTAGGCTCCAAGTCATGAAATTTACATGCAAGTACATGACCGCCATAAATTATATGATCATATCAATTGATGCAGAAAAAACTTTTGACAATATGCAATATGCATCCCTAATGAAAGCTATCAAGAAGATAGGATTAGAAGGGAAAATCCTCAATACAACAAAAACCATATACGAACCAATGCCCAATAATACACTCAATGGAAAAATACTGAAAGCATTGACACTGAATAAGGGAACCTGATAAGATGACCCTATTTCCACATCTAGTCAACATTGTACTGGAAGTCCTAGCCAGTACCATAAGACAACAGCAAAATATCAAGTGAGTACAAGTGGACAAAAAAGAGGTGAAGATTTTGCTATTTAAAGATGCTACGATTTTGCATATTGAGACTCCTAAAGGGCCCACAATAGGATTGTGTGAAAGAGTTTAATAGAGTAGCAGGATACAAGATTAACAAGTAGGAATTAATTGGATTTCTTTATACTAGTGATGGCAATACTGAAGCACGCATTAAAAACCAATTCCATTCAATAATAGCCACACAAAAGCTGAATAAACTTAACCAAAAAACAACAACCTCCCCACCCCCCAAAAAAGAACACCTGTACAAAGAAAACTATAGAACATTATTACAAGAAACCAAAAGGGACCTATACATGAAAGAATGCCCCAAAGTTCATGGATTGAAGACTCAATATTGTGCAAATGTCAACACTTCACGAAGCAATCTATACATTCAATGCAATCGCAGTCCAAATTCTAGCATCCTTCTTTAGAGAAATAGAGAAACTAACTGCCAACTTCATATGGAGAAAGAATAAGCTCAGGATAGGAAAATAACTCTTCAAAAAGAACAAAGTAGGTGCTCTTGTACTATTTGACCTCTAGGTACTAGTATAATGATAGATGCACAAACAAGTGCATTACGACAGAAAACTCAGAAATAAAAATATCCAGATGCAGACCACTTATTTTTAACAAAGGCTCAACAAGTTCTAAATGTGATACAGATGCCCTCTTCAATAATTGGTGCAGGAAAAACTGAATATTCCCCTGCAAAATAATGAAACAAGATCCATATCTCACCCCTTGCACAAAAACAAATTCAAGGTGGATCAAAGACCTAAATGTAAAACCCAAAGTTTAACAGGATTATCAATGAGCAAATTGGGATAGATCTAAGTGTCCTAGTACAGGGCCTACGTGGGGTCTCATCGATAGCAAGGGAAGCACACTCTGTTGGGGGAAAATAAATTCATTGGACCCATTAACAGTAAAACATTGTATACATTGAAAGAAGAAATTGAAAGATTAAAAGCAGTAAGAGAAAGCCCATGGATTGGGAAAAGATATTTAGTAAAGATACTTTTAGAATACCATTACTGAGCACATACACAAAGAAATAAGAAGCAGATCACAAATAGACACTTGCTCCCCAATATTCAATGTAGCACAGTTCATAATAGCAAGCAACTGGATAGTCTAAAGCCCCATCCTTAGAAGATTGGATAAAAATACTCTGATATAGACACACAATAGGATACTACACATCCCTAAAATAAGAATGATGAAACCATGAAGTACCTCAAGATTTGGAGGGATCTAGATGACATTAAACTCAATGAAGTTAATCAATTACAAAAGGACACATACCCTATGAGGCCACTACTGTAGTAACAAGGAGCAGAATGGGCACAAGCTCAGAAAAGGCCAGACAGCATGGCAGAGAGCCTGATTGGTGCCAATGAACCATACACCATCCATCTGCTCTAGGTAAGTATTTTGAGGATAATTTTGTGGAAGACCATCTTACATTAGCTGGGATCAAATGATCAAGGGAAAGGAAGGGAGTGCTACCTACTATATGGATGCCATGTAAATCTATGGTCTCCTCCAGATAGGGAGCCATGAAGCCAGAAGAGGGCAGAGGGAATAAACATGTCTGATGGAATGGAACTCAAATGCATATCTCTTGGTAGGTAAAGGAGGATCATCCATCAGTTGGAGGGCGGGGGATGACTGAAAATGCTTTTGGGAACCCTAGTGGGGGAGTGTCCTTGGTGGTATGCACTGGATGGGCCACATTGACCCAGGCTTCTGGGTGCATTCGGGGCACCCAGGCTGAAATTCTGGGGCATGAAATCTGGATCTCCGAGTGTGTTAGTCTGGCTAAACTAAAGAAACAAATTCATAGACACGCATATGGAGATAAGGGAAAGGTTCATATATAAGAGGAATGCAACATTGAGAAAGCATCTCAGCTCAGTCCAGCTCAAAGCCATAGGTCCAATTTAGCCCAAATGCCTGATACCCGTCTATAATGTCTCCTTCCCACTCACAAAATCACAGGTCAGTGAGTGCAGAGTCCTGCCTCCAGTGGGAGTCTCCCCATGGCTCCTCGCTTCCAGGGCTCAGGGTTCATCAACAGCATCCAGTGTTGGTAGAGGCAACTCAGCGCTGGCAGGGTTCTCCACATGGCTTCACTACCTTTAGAGGTCTGGCTCCAAAAGGGTAAGGCCCTGTGGCTTCTCCTCTGGTTCCTTCAGTTCCTTCAGCGCTGCCACTGTGTCTTGTCCGTGATTCACCGTCTCTGAGACTAACTCCCAACAACTGGGGAGATAGCCTCTGATCTCCATGAGGGAAATATCGCGAGGTTTCCCAGAAGTCTCAGGAGAAAGCCATGGCCGCACAGAGGCATCATTGACTACTCAATGGCTATCTCCAGATTAACAGACTAAACTCCGCCCCTACATCTCAATCATGAAATTAACATAAGCACATGACTGCCACACCAAGGTACATAACATGTCCTAGAGGCTGTATCAGTCAGACCCTATGCAGAAAATGCACTGGCTGAACTGAACTCTACCTCAGACACACTTATAGCCTGAGGTCTTAATTCAGAAAATACATGGAGTCTGAGGAAGCAGGAGACAGCTGTATCAAGATCATTGAACTGTTTGGTAGGTGAACCAACAAGGTCTTGATACATCAGTGTCCTATAGGCAATATTCCGGCAAATCTGTGACTACCATTCTTAGATATTATAAAATTTCCCTGAAAAATAACTTCCATAGTTTGTGTAAATAGCGCCCAATCAAGATAGAATTGATTTTGTACAAGTGAATAATTCAGGTACTGTAATACCTGAGTTTCCTTACATTGACCTAATATCCCTCTCTCCACAAGGCTTTAAATATTTTTCATACCAGGGGACTAATCAAAGATAATATTAATGGAAGATCAATATGTCCCAGGGGATTATCAATAAGACTCTCTACCATATATTAACAAGGAGATTTTGAAACTGAACCAACAGCAAATAGACAAAAACACATGTAGAATCAGGAATGGGTTTTGGTCTGACGCTGAATTCTAGCTGCAAATTAAGAATAATTAATTTTTTGCGGTATGGCCTGGCTTAATATGTGCCCTCAGGAAGGGATACAGAAGATATGGTTGCTATAGGAAGATGTGGTGAAGGAATTAGATGGTGCCTATCAGATAAAATAGCATCTGGGGTCTTAAAGCCTTGTCTTCAAACAAGTAGCCATCTAGATTTAGTAAGTCAACTAAATCCACATTGAAGAAGGACACCATCATCAGTCACCAAAGGATATATAATCTAAATCTATAAACTATAAATCACATAATCTAAAATTGAAGGACAGAAAAACATCAGAGACTACATTGAAAAAATCTGGCTTGCAGAAGGCTGTTGATAACAGTGGGAGCACAAGATACATTTGTGGGAATTTCATGTGAAATACGCCTCTGTTGATCTGCATCTATCCATAATTGAGGGATTGGGGGAAAGTGGTTCCACAAAAGAATGTATTGGAGAGATGATTGCACAAAGATTTGTGTCAGTCCAGGTAGACTAGAGAAATAAGTCCATAGAAACTCTTATGTGTATAAGAAAAAGATTTTATACACAAGAGCAATTGAACATTGAGGAAACATCCCAGCCCAGTTCAGTTCAAAGTTGTAAGTGCAATATTACCCCATATGCCTGATACCAATCCATAAGACCTCTTCAGACTCCTGAAGCACATGCAGTGTGTGGCAGTCATGTACTCTGGTGCTAATTTGACTAAGAGTATAGGGGTGGAGTCTAGCCTGTCAATCTGGAGATAGCCAGTGAGCCCTCTGTGTGGACATGGCTTTCTCAGAGAATTTGAGGAAATCTCACAATATTTTCCTCTTGGAGATGAGAGACCAGAGACTCAGTCTCTTGGAGACAGTGTACCGACAAGGCAAGATGGTGGCATGCTGATAGATTCTGAGTACTGGAAGCTGGAGGAACCAAAGGAGAAGCCACAGAGAGACCCCTGCCAGCGCTGAGATGCTTCTACTGCCAATGGATACTGCTAATGGACCCTGAGCCTAGGAAACAAGGAAACATGGGGAGACCCCTGCCAGTGCTGCGATGCTTCTACTGCCACTGGATACACAAGACTCTGCACCCACTGGCCTGTGGTGTTATTGCACTTGCTTCGTGAGTCGGAACGAGACTATATAGACTAGTATCAGACATATGGACTAATATCAGACTCATGACCTTGGACTGGAGTGGGTTGGGATGCTTTCTCAATGTTCCATTCCTCTTGTATTTAAACCTTTGCCTTTTACCTATATGCATGTTTATGGATTTGTTTCTCTAGTCTACCCGAATTAACACACAATATCAACAGGACAGTCACAGGGGGTCAGCCTTGTGTCTTGTCAGTGGAGTGTCTCCAAGGGACTGAGTTGCAAGTCTCTCTCCTTGTAGGGGGAAATGTGACCAGATTTCCCATAATTCTCAGCAGAAAGTCATGCCCACACATAGGTCTCATAGGCTATCTCCAGATTGAGAGGCTAGACTCCACCCCAACACTCATAATCCTCAAATTGACACAAGATTACATGACTGCCACACAAATGTACAGGGCTATTTTCTATTTCATTACTCTTAGCTCATGCTTATCATCAAAATCACTTACAAAGAATATTGAAATTGCCATGAGCTTCCAGAAGAATGAAAAACCCAGACTGGGAGAAATACGGGGGTGGTGGTGGTGGTGGTGGTGGTGGTGGTGGAGCTGTTGGCTGATCCAGGGATGGAGGGAGTAGCATGTGGTTCAGGTTCGGTTGTGGGATGGTTGTAGAAGGTCCTATAGGGATTGATTAAGACTAATGTAAGAGAGAGACAAAATTGAAACCCAAATAGAGGTTAGGCATGATGGGGGACCGGAGGAGGTATAGGAAAGTAGAAGAACTGAGGAGTAAGGGGCATTTATAGAGGTTAAATACAGGCATATACATAGATACATAAAATCATATGATGATGGGGAAATAGATCAATATGCTTAGAATTAGGACAGCAGATGGGCATTGGACGTCCATCAGGTACTTCCTCAGTACAAGAACATTTTGATCTATTAAATTGGCATTCCATGATGCGCAGCTCCCTGACACGATCACAGAAAACAAATGTGTGCATAAGCAAATGTGGTGAAGAAAGCTGATGATGCCCGGCTATCAAAATATGTAGCGTCTGGGTCTTAAAGACTTGAAAGTAAACAAGCAGCCATCCAGCTCAGAAGCAACGAAGCCCACATGGAAGAAGCACACCAGCTTATGGGACCAAGAGATACCAAACGGACCAATTAACAGGTTTCAAGGACTAATAATCATAACACTTTCCTGATATGATCGCTGATGACAAATATGTGCATAAGCAAATGTGGTGAAGAAAGTTGATGGTGCCTGGCTATCAAAAGATGTGCATCTGTGGTTTTAAAGACTTGAATAAGTGGCCATCTAGTTAAGAAGCAAGCCCACATGGAAGAAGCACAACAGCCTGTATGACCACAAAGTGTTAAAGGGATCCTGTATCAAGCTTCAAAGACCTAAAAAATAAATCATTATGAATGAGGAGGAGTACAGATTGGGGACCCAAAGTCCATCAACAAGTGAAGAGACATCCTCTTACAGAGGGTTGTACCGAGGAGATGAGTTGGTTTAGGTGGAGTGTAGTAGCAATAAAATGTTCTCAAATGCTTCCTCCCACCGACTATCATTATCCCAATTCTGCTAGACAGATTTGGCTAGACCAAGGGATAGACACTGTAGTCAAAAACATGGAAATTTAGGATAGATAATCCCTTTAGACTAGTGGGGAGTGGTGACACTGGGAGGGAGGAGGGATGGTGGAGTAGAAAGGGAGAACAAATTTTTCGGATCTACATGTGACCTCCGTTCTGGGGTGCAGACAACGGGGGCGGGGGGCATGAGTCAAGTGACGCATTAGATAGGGTAAGATATGAAGAGGTAATAACAATTTGTAAATTATTGGAAGTTCATGGGAGAGAGGGGATGAGAGGGAGAGAAAGGAGAAGGGGGAAGGAGAAATATGGGGAGTTGGAATTAAAAAAATAAAGAACTAGAGGAAAGGGGAAGAGGAGCTTATGCTGGAGGGGTTCAAGGAGATAACGTAGATGAATGTGCCAACATGTGTATAAATATGCTTAATACAAATTATGTATTAAATATTGCAAGAGCCCCCCAATAAAAATCTATATTAAAAAACAAAACAAAACAAAAAACCCCAAATCACTTCTTTGTCCCAAATGTCTATTGTAAAAGTACATCTACTTCCCAGACTACCAGCAGAAAGAAGTGGATTAAAACCCAATGTAGGACCCAGCATGTGAATGCAGCACAACAGTATGGAGTGGAGAACCAGTGGAGGGACCTGAGAAGACAACCCCAAGCCCAACTATAGGGGCAGCCACCTCTCTACCAGAGGAAGTTGCCTTGGAGGCCAGCACTGAAGCTGAAGCTTGGGGAGTGAGATATGCCTGACTAGAGCACATGAGAAGAAATGAAAGGTAAGGAAGAGAGAATGACGTGCATTCTGGCCCACTGAGTCTTCAGGACAATAATCCCATTCAGAACAGCTAAAACACAAAGAGTACTGCACGGCCAACCCCATTATGAAATACGGGTATTCTCGCTGACCCAAGGCCTATCAGGGCCAGGAAGAAGAAGCGGGGTCAAGATTACACCCTGTTGGACAAAACCACAACAATGCAAAGCACTAAGAGTGTGCAACAAAGCATAGAGTCACAGATGGAGTGCCAAGCATATACTTTGGGCCCAGGGTATTGGCACCCCATCCGACTGAACTAGGGGTCACTCTAGGAGGTCAACTACAGACCTTGAACTTTATACAGGTTCTTATATTGCTATTATTTGTATTATTCTGTTACATATTATATAATACATCGAGGGGGTTTCTTGCTGTTGTTATCATTGTTTTATTGGCTTAAGTTGTTCCATTTTAGGAGACCTTTCTTGTACATATTGCTACCTCTATAGGTCTATCTAGACAATATAGACTGGACAAAGAGGCTGGAGGTGAAAATGACAGGACTGATGGTTCCAAGGTAGAGCACATTGAAGAGGGGAAGGAGGGGGAAAGGTGGTGATGTTGGCCAGTCCAGGAAAAGGGAAATAACAATTGATACAAATGGAGGCACAAGGTGGGTGAGAGAAGGCCAATAGGGATTGATTAAGACGAATGTAACAGAGAAAAAATACTGAAACACAAATGGAGAGTGAGCATGATAGTGGACCAAGAGGGAAACAAATGGAAATAGAGGAAGGAACTAGGGGATAATGAACATTTATAGAGGTTCAAATACAGGTATGTACATAGGGGCATATATTTATAAGTGAGGCTGGGGCAAGAGATTAATGTGTACACTTATAGGGCTAGTAGTAGGACAACAGATGGGCATTGGACCTCCACTCAAGTATCTCCTTGGTTCAAGAACACTTTGTTCTATTAAATTGGCATTCCAAGATGCTCACCTTTCCGACATGATCACTGAAGACAAACGTGTGCATAAGCAAAGGTGGCGAAGATAGCTGATGGTGCCTGGCTGTCAAAAGATGGAGCATCTGGGGACTTAAAGGCTTGAAAGTAAACAAGCAGCCATCTAGCTCAAAAGCAACAAAGCTCACATGGAAGAAGCACACTAGCATGTGGAATTATGAGGTGTTAAAGGGATGAGATATCAGGCTTCAAGAACTAAAAAGCATAAACATTGCATGCTCACTTTCCTGATATGATCGCTGAGGACAAATGTGTGCATAAGCAAACATGGTGAAGAAAGCTGATGGTGCCCGGCTACCAAAAGATACAGTGTCTGGGGTCTTAAAGGCTTGAGTAAACAAGTGGCCATTCAGCTCAGAAAAAGAAAGCCCACATGGAAGAAGCACACCTGCCTGTGTGATCATGAGGTGGTGAAGGGATCCGGTGTCAGGCATCAATGAGCTAAAATGATATTATTATTAATGAGGGGAGTACAGATTGGGGACCCAAAGCTCATCAATAGGTGAGGTGACATCCTTTTGCAGAGGGGTTACAAGGAGGAGATGAGCCAGTTAAGATACAGGGTAGGAGCTATGAAATATGCAACCTTCCTCTAGTTCCCATGCTGCCTCCCACCCACTATCATGACCCCAATTCTACCATATAAATCCATCTAGACCAGGAGATGTACAGTGAAGTTGGAAACATGGGAAACTTAGGATAGATGACCCATCAAGACTAGTAATAGGAGTGGTAACACAGGAGGCTGGAGGGATGGAGGAATAGAAAGGGAGAACCAATTTCAGGGATCTACACGTAGCCTCCTCTCTGGGACACGGACAACAGGAAGGTGAGTGTTGCGACACATTGTGCAGTGTACAGGATGAAAAAAATAATTTGTAAATTACTAAGGGTTCAATGGGAAGGGGGGGAGGAGAGTTAATATGGGGAGCTGATAATGGGGGCCTGGATGGAGGGAGAATGTTTTGAGAGTGATGATGGCAATGGGTGTGTAACAGTGGCCTGCATACAACTGATGTTGTTAGGGATTGTGATGGGAGTTGTATAGGCCCCCAATAAAATGATTCATTAAAAAAAGCGGGGAGGGGAAAGTGGAGTTTTTTGTTTTTGTTTTTGTTTTTTAAAGAGGAGCTTGTACCAAGGGCTCAAGTGGAAAATGTTTGGAAATGTATTTGGCAGCATGTGTGCAAATGTGCTTGATACGAATGATGCACTGAATGTAGTAGTAGCTGTGGGAGCCCCCAATAAAACTATTTAAAAAAACCCAATGTAGGACCCAGTTCCTAGCTGAGCCAGCTTCTTTGAGCAGTTTTTTTTGGAGGTTCCACCTAGTAGTTTTACTTATTTCCCATTGCCCAACTCTTTTTAATCTTATAATACCCAGGTGCAAGTACAATTAATCTTTCTGCTGGACTCATTGCCTTTTCAAATAACATCAGAGTTCTTTTGAAATAAGAGGAAATATCTGTTGAATGGCATCTGACTATACCTGCATAGGAGGAGTCTAGAGCCCTTCTTTCTCCACCCTGAAATGCTGCTATCCAGAATTCTTAATCTTCTGAAAACATTTTACTATGTGATTTTTCAGTAGTGGGAAGGGCATAAACTATGTTTTAAAAGATTTATTTTTTATGTTTTATAAGATAATAAATCATTTTGTTGGAGGCTCTTTTTTTATTTTAAAATTCATTTTATTGGGGACTCATACAGCACTCATCATAATGTATATGTACATACATACATACATACATATGTTGTTTCAGTAGTTACATCTTTTCTGGGATGGGGTGGGGTGGGGTTCTTTTTTTTTCTGATTTGGGGGAAGTAAGCCAGTTTTATAGGGCAAGCAAGCTTAGGCAATTAGCATATCGTGATCTTCAAAATTAACAAGTGAATGGCAGCACAGCTGCAGGTCAGACTTCAGAGGCCAGGGCTGTTTACAGTTACAAAGGCGACAAACTACAAACCCCAGGCAACAAACTGTAACAGAGTTCAGGCATATCCAGCCTGTAGCCAGGTCAAGCATGTTCGGGCTGGATGGCTCCTGACAGGTACCTCTTTTTTATTTTTCAAGTAATATCCTCCCGGGAACTCTGCCTGTCTTAGGTTGTCAGGACACACACTCAGTCCTTACCCGTCATCGGTCAATGGCCTTCTAATGTCACCATGGCCTGTCTTAGGTTGGTAAAGAGTGCTCCTGATCTTACCCGTCATTGGCTGTCAAGTTCAGCTCATGGAGGCAGAGGGTCTTATCACATACTAGT
>PVJH01010062.1:0-75531 GCA_004026705.1 Nesogale talazaci | reverse complement strand
CTCAGCCTAAAATGGTTAATTTTTAAACAAAAGTTATAACCTCATTAGAGTTCTAACCTCAATTTAGAAACTCATTGCCATCCAGTTGAAGTGGAACTGTGGAGTGCAGTGGTTCTCAACCTGTGTGTTGCAACCCCTATGGGGGTCAAATGACCCTTTCACAGGGGTCACCCAATTCATAATAGTAGCAAAATTACAGTTATGAAGTAGCAATAAAAATAATTTTATGGTGGGGGGGGGTGGTCACCACAACATGAGGAACTGTATTACAGAGTCGCAGCATGAGGAAGGTTGAGAACCACTGGTGGAGTGGCTGGTGGGTTTGAACTGCTCACCTTATGGTTAGCAACTTTTAACCCACTGCCTCACCAGGGCTCCTACGCGTAGGACATTGTAAAAGTAGAACCGAGAGTTCTTGCATAGCCCACTTCCCCTCAGCTGACGTCATCCATAACCATAGTTCTTAGGCGTGCCATCGGGTCAACTCTGACTCATGGTGCCCTCAAGGGTAACAGAACAAAGCCATGCCCGGTCTTGGGCCACTTTCAGGATCAGCCATGTGTTTGAGTGCACTGTTGTAGGTAATAGTACAATGATCAAAAGTTGGCTTTTGGCATCGATACAATACTATTAACTACAAGCACTGTTTGAATGTTTTCGATTTTCTCTTTTTATTCTGGAATCCTATCTTGTATTGCATTTATTTGTTATTCTTCCATAGTCGTTTCCACTTGTAACAATTTCTTGATCTTTCATGACTTTATGACCTTGATACTTTTAATGATACTGGTAAGTTATTTTATAAACATTAGTTCAGTTTTGGTTTGTCCGATAATTTTTGTGCTTGGATTGATAAGTTTGCATTTTGGCTAAATTGATGTAGGGATTCAGTAATAAGATAAGGGTCTTATTACTGGTTATGTTAACTTTGGCTGCTTGGTTACGGTAGCATCTGCAAGGGTTCTCCTCTGTAAAATTACTATCATACCCTATGTGGTTAATAATTATCTTAGTTGTAATATTTTTTTAAATTGCAGATTCTCAGAGTTTTGCACTTTAATTTTTACATCTATGGGTTAATCTTGTCTGCAGCAAGTAATGTTTGCCCAGTAGTGCGTCTCCATTTCCTTCTTCTACATGTATTCCTGTCCCACATATATTTATTTTTCAAGTGTTTTTTAACGGGCATACACTGTGAGATATTTATTTTATGGCTTAAAATCCAATACTTTTTTTTTTTGCTCTTCTTCAGAATAGTCACTGACTTCTTTTATCAAACTTTCTTTCTCTTTCTTTCTTTCTTTCTTTCTTTCTTTCTTTCTTTCTTTCTATGTATTCACTCATTCATTTCTGACACTATAGAATGTTTCAGGCTATTTCAATTCTTCTTGCCCTAGCCTTGGAATCAGCTATTTCTCCATTGGAGAATGGTCTTTAGAAACCAAGCTGTGCGTGCCCTTCGGTGGGTGTCGGTGATTTGATGTGTGCGGAGTAGAAAGCCCAGTCGTTCTTCCAAGGGGCTGCTGGTGGTTGCAAACTGCTGACCACGTGGATTGCAGCCCAAGGCGTCACCTTGTACGACCAGGGCTGGCTCCATGTAGAAAGCATATGTCAAGGTTATTTACATACAAATATACAGAGAGATGTATTCGGCCGCTGTGCCACTCAGGAGAAAGTGGAGGCTTTCTCCTCCCATCAAGAGCCACAGCCCTGGGAAAGCACGGCAGTAGTTCTGCCCTCACCTGTGCGGAACCTATGAGCTGTGTAACACCTTTCTAAGCCATCGATGGGCATCTACACTGTTACAAGTCTTCATAAACAATATGGGCATTAATATCCTTAGACATACTTTTTTTTTACTCACACATGCAAGACTTCTAGAAATAAAATTGTCAGCTCCAGTGCTATTTGCAGTTTAAAATTTGTGTCAGTACTGCCACATTTTCCTCCAAAGAAACTTTTTAATGAATTTAACCTCGTGCATTCATCCTTACTAAAGGATTATGCTAATACTTTTATCTATGCCAATTGCTTGGTGACAATTTACAAATGGTTTTTAACTTACATTTAAGATTATTGAACATCTTTTCATATGGTAAAATATTTTTAAAAGATTAACCTTTTACTATTATTGTAAATATTTTTCTAGTCGTTTTTTACTTTGTAAATGGCATCTTTCCTCTTTTCTCCCCAGTCTTCGGAAAAACCTTTTTTTGTGTGTCTGTTTTTAAACTGTAATAAGATTCAGATATTTTTCCTCTGCCGTTTTCTAGTTTATTAACCATTTGTTGCAACACCTTTTATTGGAGAATATTTTCCTCCTTAACTCGAAATGCCACCTTCACTGAGGAGCCCTGCTAGTGCACTGGTGAGTTGCTCATGTGCTAACTAAAGGTTTGAACCCACAAGTCGCTCCCTGAAAGAAAGATGTGACAGGCAGCGCCCATAAATATTGCAAACTCAACCTTAACCTACTGCCATCAAGTCAATGCCAACCCTAAGGAACCCCAGATGGGGTTTCTGAGACTGTCAAGTCTTTACTGCAGCAGAAAGCCTCCTTTCTTCTTTGGAATGAGGGTGGGTTCAACTTGCTGAACTTGAAGTGAGAAGCCCAATGCCGAGACCCCATTGCCACCAGGATGCCGACCTTGGAACTTCGGTGGGGCAACTCTGCACCATGTCCTGTCCTGTAGGGTCAGCAGGAGTCAACTCAGTGGCCACCTTTATTACACACATGGCATTTCCGTATACATTTTAACCAGTTTGTGGGCTGTCCAGTTCTCTGAATTGGTCTTTTTAAGTTTCAATATCAAGCAGTTCCCACTATGCTGTGCCTGCCTCGCCTCATTATTATTTTTCTCCTATTCGTGTAACATTTCATGACTTTAAGCTATGTATTAACCACTCCCCACCAAGATAAACTTTAGGACTATTTTCATTGGAGTTGAACCGCATATATGAATTTACGTAAGTTGAACAACAAATATTACTATTGGGATTCCACATATGCACTGGTTTATTCTAAACAAAACATTTGAAAACATGTTGCTTGTCAGTAGATGACTGTAGACAATGACTCAGTAATTACACTTGTCTTAGTTTCACTGGGGTGTCTTAGGGGGGAAGATAGATACTTTTAGTGCTAGGGAAAAAAAGGATTTTGAAGTCAGAGCTAATTTAAAAAACAACAACAACAAAACTCAAGTGAACATCTTCCAATATCATCAGTGCTTTATAACAGGTTTGAAAAAGAATACTACCCCATGTGAAACAACAGCTTTTAGATGAGTCAGGCATTTCAAAGGTCAGGAGGACATCAACAATGAGCCAACCAGTGAAAAAGCAGTGTCTGAAGTCCAGACACTGATAGAAGGACCAAAAGAGGGAGATCAAAAAATAACATATTAAACTTAAACCTAACTACATCTGCAATAATCCACTTTCTAATGAACTATGAATGCTAGCAAGGCTATTTGCCTCCCTGATCAATGGCCATAAGATAATTTACTGGGGGCTTAATTCATGTATATGTCACCTTCACTTTTTTTTTGTTTTAAGAGGCACAACTCTTCAATGCATGAAAAGGGAGACCAAATGATAATTACATTTTAACCTAACTATTTCTACCAAAATGGACTCTACAATGTTCTTGGTCATATGACCAGAATGTTTACATCCCTGGACTACATTCAGAGATGATTCCTCAGAGGTCACTCTGTGTTGGTACCTACAGATGGATTTGGGCTTCCTCTGTTGTCCATAGCCTTCTACAAATCAGATGTTAACAATTTAAGCTCTGATACCATTCCCACCATTGATTTTCAATTTATTATTTACAATCCTTGGATCACATGTCCTAGCTAGTATGCTTCATCCATGTAGACTTAGTTAATGACTCACTTAGATGGCTGCTTGTTTGAAGATAAACCTTTCAGACCCCAATGCTATTCTTTGTTGTTTTGGGGCATCACTGCCCTCTGGTGGTTGTGGGAGCTACACAGCGCTGCTCCTGAGAGCCGCCGCTGGATTTGAACCGCCAAGCCCACAGGCCACAGTCCCGCACTCAACCACTTATGCCACTAGGGCTCAGACCCCAATGCTATTCTTTTTGTTAGTGGGGCACCATCTAGTTTTTTCACCACATTTCACTATAAGCACCCATATCATCAATGATGTAGGTAGAAGAGCTATCTTATGAAATTTCATTCCACCACAGAGTCTTAGATTCACCTATATAACTCAGAGAGCAAAGTTCCTTCAAAACTATTGCTTCTAGAGGGATAAACTGGGCCAATTTAATTCCAAACAGAGGAGTCATCTTAGAAGATATGACGATTATGTTGTAGGATTTCAAAGGAATCGTCTTTGCTAGATTTCTTAAAGGACACAAGATGATTAAAGGGCCTTATTAGGAAGAAGTTTTAAGAAAATGGACAACTGTATTAGTGATAAAAAGAGAAAAAGACCAAGAGACTGTATTAGTGAGGAAAACACCAGGAAAATTGTGCTGGAGAATTTTTTTTCCCATCACAACAATGCACCTACTTATTCTTTGATAATTTCCCTGGGAAGCCTTACTGTCACTGACAGTCCAGAGAGCGTTCTCAGTTGAAGTTTCCTTTGACTTGAACAGAGGTGAGGAGGATAGTCATACAGATATCCAAGGGAAGAGCAGTTTATGCCCAGGAGACACTCAATTGAAAGGCCAGAGAAATGTCGATCGGGAATTGGGCTAGATTTTTAAAAAATTCCTTCATTCTGTTTCACTCAAAGTAAGCATATCAGAGTTCTACTTTGACCATGAATATGGTGAGCAATATCACAGGATGCCCTAGTACTGAACCACAGAACCCAGGTGGCAGAGTGGTTCCGTGTTGGCTTGTTGGCTGCAAGGTAAGCAGTGGAAAACCACCAGCCTCTTCTCAGGAGAAAGGCTGGTGTTTTCTCCTCCCTGTCAGGAGATGCTGTCTCGGGACCTCGCAGGGATAAGTCCACCCTGCCCTCCAGGGCTGCTGGGAGTTGGTGTCACCCCGTTGACAGGGAGTGCGCGTCACGGACTCTTCTTGCTCTTACTTGGTGTGACTGTTACATGATTGTGTGTAATCTTTGACAAAATACTCACTCTAAGAGATGGTAAGAGCTGCACGAGCCCCCAGTAAAATGATGAAAATAAATACCTGTGGAAAAAGGACTGTGTGTCATGTTGCTAGCCTCAAAGGCAGCAATGAAACCCACCAGCCAGTGCACAGTGAGGAGGCTGCCTGTCCCCATGAGGATCCACCCCCTGGAGCGGCTCTGTTCTGTCCTCCTGGCTGCTCTGGCTCCACACCTCTCAGTGGCAGAGGGCAGAGTAGAAGATGGTTTGTGAACCATCAGAGTTTGGTGCTTTCCTGGGGTGAAGAGTGACTAGCACTTCCCAAGTCACTTCCCTTTCCTTCCCATGCTGGGAGGGTGTCATACCTCTTCTGACTCTCCGAAGGCTGATTGGTAACTAATATTTTCCTACACTTAATTGCAGCTGAACATATTCTCGCCAATTTGTGGCCATCACCTTAAGATAGTTTCATGTACTTCAGACAATTTAGTTATACTCACATCCGAATAATGTGCTAGTTTAGCAGCAACGCTGCAAGGTAGAGCAGGCATGGTTCGTGTCCTTATCTGACATGCGAGGAGATTGAAGGATGGACATCTGCATTTAACAGTGCTTGGAACTAGAACTAGACACCAGCACTCTTGATCCTTAACCCAATGGGCTCTCCAGAGACTGTACTCCTCCTTAATATACGCCTTTCTACCCTTGCATTTTGTTTCCATCTCTTTCCTTCCACCCAACTTCGTTACCTCATATTTATTGCATGCTCACTAAGTGTGCAGCACTCCCTGTAGGTGGCATGTCATTTGGTAGCCAGGTTTACTATGCCTTTCCTCCTGTGTTCGTTCACCTGCTCGAATAGACTGTTTACCACCAGGTGACAAAGTGTTGGAAGGGAAGCTAATATTTAAAAGGATCATTTCATAAAGGTCACTGTAATTGAGAATGTGTGTCTGGTTGTTTTTCTTCACTGCAATTGACTTCTGCCAGTGATGAAATGAAGATTTATTGCATCTCACTTTATAAGAGAAAAGCAAGTTAGATATCACACAAGTCTACATTCCCGCAAGTGACACAGGCGCACCTCCATGCTTCACTGGTGATGACCATGAGTCTTTGAACCCTTTATGTCCATTGGCTGGCCACTTGAGTCTCATTCCTGGCACTAGCAAGGAATATGTTGTATTTTTAATAACCATAAAAGTTTTAAAGCAGCAGGATCAAGAAGACTCATTTTGCCACTCGCAGGCATATTCAGTTTTAACTTCTTGTTAAAGTTTGTTGCCGGAGGGAGTCGGGGAGAGAAGCTGGCTGAGGAGTGGGCAGGACAAAGATCCAGAAAGCTATTAGCTTACACATCAGACGGGGGTAGATGTGTGTGGGAGCTGGACTCAGGCCCACAGTCTGCCAGCCTGACAGCTCTGTCAACCAGGGTCACTCTTCTTGCTGGATAAACGACTATTATTGTTGGTTCAGTCCATTTAATCTTCACTGTGTGCATGTCTTGTCTGATAGCAGGGAATATGGATGGTGTGTGTGTATCCAAACATCAGGCCCTCTTCGAAAGGCTCCATTTAAAGTCATGGTACATTTATAGGCAAGATCTAGAGAGGTGGCCCAGTGAGTAAGTGAAGCAAAGATTTTAGTACTCTTTGTACTAGGGAGAGATATCAACCAGTAAAAAGAGAAACAAAATGTTTTTACTATAGTTAGGTAATCAAATTCCCACATGAACATATGTCCATTATATTCTTGGGCAGTTGCCAGTGTTTCTCAAAATAGTTTTGTGAACTGACAAGGGGAGGGAGGGGAAAGACAGGGGGCTAAACATGCAGATTTCTGGTCTCTACCCCAAACCATTCTGTTGGGTTCCAGAATGACCCAACAGAATGCTTGAACTAGAGAATGGTATCGTTGGTATCACACATAAGTAAAAGTTTTACTTAAGAACATCCAACAATGGTTTCAACCACATACTGACATGGAACTGCCAGCTCAGACCAGATTCAGAAAGGGATGATAGAACAAGGAATATGATTGCAGACATCAGAAAGATAAAAGTAGAAAATACCAGAAAGATGTTTACTTGTGTTTCATTGACCATGCAAAGACATTCGACTACGTGGACCATATTAAACTGTGGATAGCCTTCACAGGAATAATAGGAATTCCAGACAATATCATTGTGCTCATTCAGAACTTGTACATTAATCAAGAGGCAGTTGTATGAACAGAACTAGAGAATACTGCACGGTTTAAAAAAATCACGAAATGTGTGTATCAGGGTTATATCCTTTCACCATACTTGTTCAATCTGTATGCTTAACAAATCACCAGAGAAGCTGGATTATATGAAGAAGAATTACTGGGGGAAGTCTTATTAACGACCTGCAATAGACAGATGACATCACCTTGCTTGCTGAAAGGGAACAATACTTGAAGCACTTGCTGAGGCAGATCAAAGATTGTAGCCTCCCCACCCCTCCCCCAGAAGAATTCATTTCAGTGGCAGCACTGAAGCTACAGCTTAGGGAGAGGGATGTGTTTGGTCAGAGCACACAGGTGCAAACGAAGGGGCAGGGAAAAAGAGTATAGCACATCCCGGCCCTTCAAGCCCTGCCGACAGTATTTCTGCTCAAAACAGCCAATGCACACAGAGGACCAGAGGGCCAGTCCCACCACGAGACACGACATCCCTCACAGACCCATAACGCTTCGGAGGACAACACTGGAGACACAGCGCAGGGATTGTACTCAGTCTGACCCCACCACACGGAGGCGAGACACTAAGGACATGCAACAGAACAGCAAGGAAAACAGAGCAATGAAATCCCCGGGGAACACCAAAAATAGGCTGTGGGCCTCGAGTGTGGAGCCCCATCAGACTCCACTGGAAAACACTCTTAAAAGTCACCAGATAGACCTTGAACTGTTCATAGACTTTTCTTTCTTTTTTGTTTTTATTGTTATTGTTGAAGTTATCGGTTTATCTGTTGTTCTGTTTTGCACGGTCTTGCGTTTGTGCATATTATTATTTCTGCATGTCTGCTAGATAAGATAGGCGGGATAAACAAGCTGGAGGAGAAAACAATAGGACAGCAGTCCCGTGGGGACATGAGAGGTGGGGATTCCGGGAAAAGGAAGTTGGTGTTAACCAACCCAGGACAAGGGAACAATAAATAACCAAAAATCGATAAGTCTGGTAGGACTTGATCAAGGGCAACGTACCTGAGGAGGAATTATTGAAACCCAAATTGAAAGCTGAACATGGTGACATTGGGACAAGAAGAAAATTAAAGGAAATAGAGGAAAGATGTAGGAGACAAAGGGAATTTATAAAGATCTCAATACAGGCATGTACATATGTAAACATATTTACATATCATGATGGAGAAATAGATCTATGTACATATATTTATAGGTTTAATATCAGGAAGCAGGTGGACATTGATCCTCTACTCAAGTCCTCCCTCAACACAAGAACACTTTGTTCTAATAACCTGGCATTCTGACATGCTCACCTTCCCGACACAATCACTGAAGACAAATGGGTGCATAAGCAAATGTGGTGTAGAAAACCGATGGTGCCATACTATCAAAAGAGATAGCATCTTGAGTTTTAAAGGCTTGAAGATGAACAAGTGGTCTTCTAGCTGAGAAGCAAGAAAGCTCACATGGAACAAGCACACCAGCCTGTGTGATCATGAGGTGTCGATGGGATTAGGTATTAGGTATCAAAGACCCAGAGCAAGAAATCTTGTCAGTGTGAATTGTGAGGGGAGTGCAGAGTGGAAATCCAAAGCCAATCTGTAGGCAATTTAAGTTATTAATTTATTAAAATTAGCACTTAAAAGAATGGGCATCCCCTTCCCTTACAGAAGGGTTGTGGGGAGAAGACAGGCCAGTCAGAATTCAATAGAGCACCGATGAAATATAACAGCTTTCCTCTATTTCTTTAATGCTTCCTACTCCCCACTATCATTACCCTAATTCTACCTTATAAATCTGGCTAGACCAGAGCATGTACATGGGTACAGATAAGAGCTGGAAACACAGTGAATCCAGGACAGATAAACTCCTTGGGGGTTGAGCCCCGGTGACATAAGTGGTTGAGTGCGGGACTGCAGCCCGCGGGCTGAGTGGTTCAAATCCAGCCACAGCACTGGGTAGTGCCCACAACCACCAGAGGCAGTGATGCCCCCCCCCAAAAAAAAAATCCTTGGGGCGAGAGTAGTCATACCAGGAGAGTAAGGGAAAAGTGGGTGGGGGGAGGGGAAAGGAGGAACCCCCTTCTTCGGGGATAGACAAAAGATAAAGGGGTAAAGGGAGACTCAGCGCAAGACATGAAATAATAATTTGCAAATTATTAAGGGTTTAGGAGGGAAAGTGAGAGTGGTGTGGAAATAAGCTGATACCAAGGGCTCAAGTAGAAAGAAAATGTTTTCAGAATGATCATGGTAACAAATGTACAAATGTGCTTGACACAATGTATGTATATGTGAATTGTGATAAGAGTTGAACAAGTCCCAAATAAAATGATTTATTAAAAAACAAAAAGATTGTAGCCTTCAGTATGCAATACAACTCAATGCAATACAACTCAAAACCCTCACAATTGGACCCATAAGTAACATACCATCATGGGTTAAAATGCCTTGTTCATGGGTTTGCAATGTGGTATCTATTTTCTAAAAGTTTATGTATTTCCTGAAGAGGAAATTCTTTACTAGCAATATCTTACATCTCATCTTTTTATGTACACCTTATTTTTTAATGGAATCTTTGATTAGCTTTTTCTCCAGAAAAAATAAATAAATAAAAAAGGTTGGGGGAACCATTTCAAGTGAATCTTTGGTGTCAAGCCCTTTATGTAATCTTAATAATTCCGCAATTGTGAGTATTGGGTCAGAGTTCATCTGGGCCTTATTCATTCTAACAGGGTTAACAAGTGTGTCAGATTATCAAGTCATGGCTATAATTGACTTTGGCTTTGAGGTTTTCCTTCATAATAAACAATGGGCCCAGTGCCAAAAAAGCTTGTGGTTTATACTCACATACTGATTACTAAACAATACAAGTGATTTCCCCTCATCCTCGTTTTACTATCCTGGATGGCTTTATGCTTTTTTAATTAATCTTATTAGAAGATTATCCATAATTAAATAGAATTTGACCTGTGGACTTTCTATCACAGCTGAAAACCTTTTGACAACTTCTTTGGCCTGAGAGCCTGGGGGAAAGAATGTAGAAGGCACACACAGGTTAAAGCTTCACCAGATGAAAAGGGACAGTCTCACAAGCACTTTAAACCTCTCTCACAAACAGTGCACCCCCAAAACGCTCTTCAAAGATTGCAGGAGCAGCCTGTATTCATCAGCTACAAAATCCTCCGGTTGCGAGTAATGAAGGTGGAGGGTGGTTTCTTTGGGTTTTCTTTCAGCTTTGTATGCACCTGTTGCTGTAAGAGACCTACTTTGTACAAATAGCCTTCAAAACTCAAGTTTAAAAAAAGGAAGAAAAAGAAGTTTGGGGAGAAAATGAATCCACATGAAATTTATGCAATGTTTATGTATATAAGCTATCTGCATACATTTTTATTTGTATCTCATTAACTTACTTTAACAGCAATTGCAGAATTGATGACAGCTAAAACAAAGCAATGAAGTTCCAGCCCTCCACTGATCAGTTTCTTTGATTTACTGCCCCCTGATTAACTCGTCTCTTCCTTGTGACCCTTCTGTAAGGGGATGTCCAATTGTCTAATGATGGGCTTTGAGTTTCTACTCCACACTCCCCCTATTTCACATTGATACGGTTTTTTGCTCTGGGCCTTTGATGCCTGATACCAGATCTCATTGGCATCTCCTGATCACACAGGCTGCTGGTGTGCTTCTTCTGTGTGGGCTTTGTTGTTTCTCAGCTAGATGGCCGCTTGTTTATCTTCAAGCCTTTAAGACTCAAGACGCTATAACTTGACTGCCAGGTACCATGAGCTTTCTACACCACATTTGCTTATGCACCCATTTGTCTTCAGCAATTGTATCAGGAAGGTAGGCAGCACAGAATGCCAGATTATTAGAACAAAAGTGTTCTGAGTAGCGGCCCAATGTTTGACTGCTACCTTAATACTTACTATAAAAATATATGCACATAGATCTATTTCCCTATTGTTATATATAAATATATTTACATATGTACATACCTCTATTTAAATCTCTATAAATGTCCTTTGCCTCCTGGTTCTTTCTTCTATTTCTTTTTTACTTTCCTCTTGTCCCACTCTCATGTTTGACTTTCACTCGGGTTTCAGTAATTCCTCTTGGTTACATTGCTCTTGATCAAGCCCTACCAGGCATCCTACACCCTCCTCGCCATCAGTTTTACATCACTTGTTGTTCCCTTGTACCTGTGCTTGTTAACACCCACTTCCTTTTTCTCCCCCCACCCCCAATCTCCTCTGCTGTGCCCTCCTGGAACCCTTCTTCTTTTGTTTTCTCCTCCAGATTATTTATGCCACCTATCGTATCTAGATAGACATGCAGAAACAATAATAAACATAAAAGCAAGACAGAGCAAGACAACAGAAACCAACGACACACACACACACAAAAGAAAAGACTGTAAATAGTTCCAGGTCTGTTTGTTGACTTTTATGAGTGTTTTCCAGTCAAGTCTAATGGGGTACCACACCCTATCCCCAAAGTCTATTTTTGATATACCTCGGGAATTTTGCTGCTTTGCTCCCCTTGCTGTTCTGTTGCAAGCCCTTAGCATTTCATCCCAGTGTGGTGGTTCCCCCTTTTTTCCCCTTCCCCCACACCTCCCCCCTACCTGGTATCGCTACCTGGTATCGATACCCTCCTGGTATCGCTATTCTCATGATTGGTCCCAAAGGGGTTATAGTTCCTGGATTCCATGTGTTGAGCTCTTATCCGCACCAGTCAGTGTACATGCTCTGGTCTAGCCAGATTTGTAAGGTAGATCTTGGGTCATGATGGTGAGGGAGAAAGCACTAAAGAACTAGAGGCATATTTTGTGTTTTGTCATTGCTATACTGCACCGTGAAACCCACTATGCAACCAGGACTCCTCCTGGTACAGGTTACTATGCAACCTGGACTCCTCCTGATATTGGTTCCCTAATCATCCCTACCCTGCGTTGCCTTCATAAAGTGGTAGCTAACTAAAAAGGTTTGTTGAAAATGCCCTAGATGTCCATCAATTGCCTTAAAAAATCTTGCTTTTCCAACATTGTTCCAAGGAACACCTGCTGGAAATAAACCCAGAGATAACGATTGCTGAAAAGGAAGGGTGGCTGCCGGCAATGCTGTCCCTGGGCTCCTACAAAGGATTGTTTTTCGTTCTCCTGGTGGTTAATTTGAGTGATTTCCAGAGTTATGACCAAGGTGGTTCTGCTAGTTTCTGCTTGTTCCCTATTTGGTTGGTTGAGTTTTTAGTCTGCTGGTTTTAGACTGGTGTATTTCTGAGAGATATGCGAGTGCACTACATAGCCTTGTTTTGCCCCAGACTCTCAGTGCTGAATTTTATACCTTTTCATTCCAGGATTCTTAATTTTCTACTGGTTTGCTTTGTCTTGATTTTCTTCATAAGTCTAATGTGTTTTACATATGATGAAATATAAACTCCACCCATCCAAGTGTGTAGTTTGAATTTTTTAAATACATACACTTGTGTAGTCATCACTCTATCAAGATTATAGATTTCCGCCATATGTTAGTCCTGGTAGACCAGAGAGACAAATTCATAAGCACTCAAGTCTATAAGAAAGAGGTTTGCTGCCGGGAAGGCAAGGAAGCAGGAGAGCAGCCCCCACCGCCTGTCACCCACGTCCTCCAGCCACGCCTCCCCGAAGACGCTAAGATGTTCGCCTGCGCCAGGCTCACCTGCACCCCCGCTCTGATCCGAGCTGGATCCAGAGTTGCATACAGACCAATTTCTGCATCAGTGTTCTATTGACCAGAGGCTAGAACTCTGGAGAGGGCTCAGCAGTGTGTAATGGGGCCCAGGCTGGTGTGTCTCCATTAACCCGAAGGGCGTTTCAGACCAGTGCGATCAGCAGAGACATTGACACTGCTGCCAAATGTATTGGTGCAGGTGCTGCCACAGTCGGAGTGGCTGGTTCTGGTGCCGGTATTGGAACCGTCTTTGGCAGCCTCAGCATTGGTTATGCCAGAAACCCTTCGCTGAAGCAGCAGCTGTTCTCATACGCCGTCCTGGGATTTGCCTTGTCTGAAGCTATGGGTCTCTGTTTGATGGTTGCTTTCTTGATTTTGTTTGCCATGTAACAAAAATGAATGGTTAGAGATGTTGGCATTCATACTAATTACGGAATGGGTATAATTCTCCCTTATCTAACTGTGACTCCAAAAACTGTAGTGTTGGTGTCATAGAAATGTATGTTCTTCCCAAAGTCATTTCATTAAAGATGAAAATTAAAAGAAAGAGGCTTATATACAAGAGCAATTGAACATTGAGAAAACAGCCCAGCCCTGTCTATATCAAGTCCATAAGTCCGATATTAGCCCAGATGTCTAATACCAGTATAAATTTCTCTTCAGACTCACACAACACATGCAATGACAGGAAAATCACAGGCCGGTGGGTGGAAAGTCTTGAGGATCCAGTGACAGTGGAAGCATCTTATCGCTGGCAGGGTCTCCATATGGCTCCTTCAGTTCCAGGGCTCCTTCTGTCTTATCCGCAGGAGTGCCTCACAAGGAGTGAGTGTGTGTCCTGCCTTCAGGGAGCAATTTATATCCTTAGTGCCTCCAAATGAGGTCATTAAGCTGTTACCTGATTATGTAAAAGGTCACCCCTTCACTCTTAAGCCTCAAATTGACAACAGATTGTGTAAGTATCACACACGACTATACTAAAAAATTTTCCTCCAGCTTTTTCATTTATGCCTGTGAAAGTCAGACATTGAATAAGGAAGACCAAAGAAAAATCGATGTATTTGAGTTATGGTGCTGGTGAAGAGTATAGAAAGTACCATGGACGGCTAAAAGGACACACACATTGTTCTGGAAGTGTGGCTAGAATGCTCCTTAGAGTGAAGATGGTCAGACTCTAACTTATTTCGGACATATTGTCAAGATAGACTAGTCCGGGGCCAAGGATATCATGCTTGGTAAAATGGAGCAGAAGTGAAACAGAGGAAGAATGGGCTCAAACAAGAGAACAGTGGTGAAGATGACTCACAGCTGGGCATTGTCTTGTTCTGTTGTAGATGGTCGCTGTGACTTAGCATCACAGCACTTACTCTCAATAATCCCAGAGAGTCTGTGCCCTAGAAGGTTAGACATCCATCTACTAGAAATAATTTTAGGAGTGGGATATATACTAAAAGGGACTTCCTAAAGAAAAAAAATTTTGAACTCTACAGACTTTCTTCCTGTGAGTTCTTATTTATTTCTTTTTTTTTAATGCCCCAAGCCAAAAAAGCAGCATTGCCACTTCCGGAATGCAACCTGAGTGGAACCAATATTACTGGACTAGTGTCTTATGAAGTATTGCCAAGTATCTTTTGGAAAGCCATGTAATTTCTTACCTTAGAAATAAAATGCCTAATTCCAGAGTATCTTTACATAGGATAAATTGCTCCTGTGCATATTTGTCCATACTAGCGTGGTCAACATCTTGGTCGGAAATGAAGCTCTCTAACAAGCACGGAGGGTCCCGTTGCAGCACCCGGCAGCACCAGCGGGCCCCGCTTTCCAGCGATCGCAGCAGCTTGTGTGGCGTAGGAAAGTCTGCAGCTGCTTCAAGAACTTGTAGCTCCGTGATCTGTTTATAGCTGGCATAACAGCGACTTGAAGTGACAACAAGAAGTTTAACCAACTGGATTGTGTATGGGGGGACCCTGAGCTCAGGTTGAGGGTGTGAGGTAACAGAGAGAAAGCAGTTTTGACGTAACACACGACACACCCCGGTCCATGATTCGAGTCAGAGCATCAGGTAATGGTACACATGGTTTAGCTTCTTAATAATGGCAGAACAACAAAGCCAGCAAGAAGTATTCTGAAATGTCCCCTGCTTTCCCTTGCCAAATAAATGATGGTGGTCATTAATTTTACCACTCTGGAAGAACCTAGATGTGAATAAATTGAGCTCTAATTTGAAGACACGTTTTTAACTTTCTATAGCATATACTTCTCAGCTATTTAATGTGTCTTCTTAATGATAAGTTTTCAAAAAAAGGAATTAGTGTCAAATATGCTAAAAAATGGCATAAATTATAACGACATAACATTTCTCAGCTGTGACTTCTTTGTGAGTGGTATGGCAGGAATGCCAGGGGGCCAGGTGTGTTGGAGAAACCCAGACAGTCCTCAGATGCAGGTTTTATTATGGCAGCACCGGGATTCGGAGGAGGATCCTGAAATGCTAGGTAGCATGTTTCTTTGCCTTGCTCCCCCTCCCCCTTCTTTCTTTCTGGCAGTATGCAAATTATGTTATCATTTAAAATTCACTAAATAAGAAAATGGACTCAAACTTTCTTGTTTGTATGCATGATCATCACATTTATATGAGCAACTTTAGGAGTCTCAATGAAGATCGTGTAGACTCTTGCCTGATGAACATAATGGGGCCTTCCAAATGGTTCCATTAGCCTAAATTTGAGGTAAAGGGCTGTTACTGATGCATGAAATTCCAGTGAGTTTGATGCATCTTAATTTTACTTACGACAGCATCTGCAATTGAGAGAAAATCTTTAGCAAAATCTCAGACTCTTTTCCTGCACATAATTAAATTTACATTGTTCTTAACTTTCTCCCTGCTTTTGGCTAGAAGTTTGGTGATTGATAGATAAGAATTGATACTCCAAGTTTTCTTCCATGGGAGTTTTAAAAATAACAAAGCCTCAGATGATAAACCTATGGTGACTAAAATTTTCTTCTCTCTTTGAACCTTTCTTTTAGAACTCAGCCTAAAACAATGTTTGCCCAAGTGGAATCTGATGATGAAGAAGCAAAGAATGAACCAGAATGGAAAAAACGTAAAATTTGAAGAACCTCATTTAAGAGCTCTTTGCATGAAGAGGGAGGGAGACAGATGTGGGACAGTTGTTATTTTTAAAGATGCTTGTAAAGTAAATACATTTTTTTAATTAACAAATTGTGTCTTGTATATTATTGGACCCACTCAAGACATCAGTAGCTGCCCTCTACTAAAACCGTGTTTCCATGTTCATTCCTGTGATGAGTCACCTCTATTAGAAGCAAGCGAGAAACAGATCCTTAGCCCATTACCAAGTGTTTTTGGTATTTGGAAACATTGTTCGATAATTGGGCTTGTTCCAATAACTCTATTGGGGGGAGGGCATACACTTAGAGATATGCATCTGTCCTCAGTAATTCTAGGGAACGCAATATGGAAATAGACAAAAATGTTTAATATTTTTGTCTATTTCACAGCAGTTGTTTACATAACTGTAAATCATTAGACTGAGTTCAAGCTAAAAGCACAAAAGAACATGTGTCTGAATATCACTCCACAGCAGAATGCAGTAGTTTGGACAAGCTTTGCAGTGAGACAAATAGCGAGGCTTCAAACCCCAGCTCTTCCCTACCCCCCCCCCCCCCCCCCCCAGCCACACTGAGCTACTTAGTGCCTGTCATCAAGCCTCAGGTGCTAAGTGTACCCACTGCCTAGGAGTGGGTGAGGGTTAGTGAGACGCTTCTTTGTATAGCACTCAGTGCTTTACAGGGCACACTAGACAGTTCCTCTTTTAAAGTAGGGCCCATCTATCATTGCTGGGTTTGTATCCGGATTAAATTGGAAAGAGACAGAAATGCTTTGTAAATGCCCAGAGCTATATAAACAGAAGGCCTTCAAAATGATTCCACTAGGCCCTTGTGCATTTTGTAACTAGAAAACTACAACAGAAGTTGGCAGTTTATCTAAAGCAGCAATGAGTCAAGCAAATAAAATGCTGTGGCCGTTTTTGCATCTTAAATAGTCCCCCACGAGATAATTTATGACATTTTGTTCTCTTGCGCCCTGTCCGCCTCTCATTTGTCCTAGTGAATTAAATCACTATAAAAATAAAAGATGGTTCAAAAAGTAAGTCCCGGCTGAGCCCCGGTGGCGTAGTGGTTGTGCGCGGGACTGCGCCCCACTGGGATGGAAGTTCGATTCCAGCTCCATGGAGCAAAGGCTGGGCCTCCTACTCCCACCACCTGAGGGCAGTGATGCCAAAAAAAAAAAAAGTAAGTCCCTAGTTGTACAAGCGTCGTGCACATGTTTACACATGTTCTCATTCATAGTCTCTCGCTCTTTCTCTCTCTCTCCCAACAACTACCCAAATGACTGACTTGCTCCTGCAGATGCTGAGTGGTTAGTCTTCGATAGGTAGATTCTAGAAATTTCATTCATGTGCTGTAACCTTTCTTACCTGCTAATCCCATCCATCCCTTTCTTGAGGATCTTAGCCTGTAAGGAACAGAAAATACATGGAACAATGGACATTCTGAATGCTTGATAGAGGACAGATTATTATTCAATGCTTTTGCATTAGCTCGTTTTATCTCCTTCCTCCCCCAAAAAGAAAATCTCAATAGGTAAAATTGCTAGATCCATTTTACAGATGAGGTAGAAAGGTCCCAGGTGTCAGATAATCTGAGGTCACAGCTAGGTGGGCTGTGTGAAGATACCTTCCCCCCCCCCCCCGGCAATCTCTAAATAGCAGTAATTAATAAAATACCCCAAGTTTCCCATTCCTATTGAAATGTTTTATCCCAAGTAAATTACAGACCAATGTTTTGTTCCAGCTGCTTAGGATTTGTAAATTTATTGCTGCTTGGATAAAATTTACTGAAAGTATCTCACGTTTTCCCCCATTTTAACATAAACATTGCGCCATATGGAAGTGTTCGTTTTGCACAGCCAAAAATTGCAACAGTGGAAAGGGGAGGCCTAAGAACTTGATCACAGGGGTCTTGGCGAAGGCTGCTATGATGTAAGGGAAATAGCAAACAGCACAAGGACGATTTCCTCATTGTGACCCACGGTACCCAGCGGATCTTTTCGTGCGGAGATACTCAATCTCATTCTGCAGTTTATGGCAAATCCATTTTTCTCTAGTAGAGAAGAAGACACAAGACTTCACCATTGGCGTCTTCATTTTGATTTTGGTGAGGGAAGACTTCCGAACCAGTACTGGACAAACAGTGGATGCCTTTGAGTTGTCGTTTCACTGCTAAACAGACCTCTCCAGCTCGTTGTTCTGTAGGTTCTCACATTCCTCGGCCCGTAGGCTCATTGCCTTTGCCCGGACAACCTTGTTTTGCCTCTTGGGTCAATTGCATTTCTTAGCTGTTCAATAGGAAACCTGGAACTTATGATAGGATGACCCCCTTAGTCCCACTCAACCCCACTGCATCAGAAGCCATGCCTCCTCTGAATCTCTCCTGCTGGCCCTTCTTCCAAATTCCCACCACCTCTCCTGGAGTTCAGACCTCCTGCTGCCCCTCACCAAGACCATTCAGAGCCTCCTTCCCACCTATATTTTTGCTTTGGATTTGATTCTTATGCGATCTACCTTTCATTCAATGATCATCAGTGTTATATCTGTAAAGCCAAAATTGTATCATTCCATGCTTCTGCTTAGATCATGGACTCTAGGGATTCTGTGCCCGTTTTCTTTCATCAGTGTGCCACTTGAAGACCCCCAGGGCTCAGCTTCTCCATGTCTTTCTTGCTGTAATTTCTCCTGATCTTGCACATGCCTTTGAGACCCTGCCACATTCAACTAGAAGATGCTAGATTTGGAGACACCTGAATGCCTTTGTGTAGGCTGCCCCTTAGTGCTTTTCACTTTTTTCCTCCCTTGTCTTCTGGGACAATTCCTTTTTGGCAATGAGGATCGATTCCATTGTTCCTGAGCAGCTTGCTATCACCCACCCAGATGGACAAGTCAGTGTGTCAGCTTCTGCTCCCACAGTTTCTTACATACCTGGCCACCACTTTCTTTTTTCTTGCCTCTGCAGTGTATACCTGTGCATGGACTGTAGGCCAGTATATGCATGTTTCCCCCATGAGGATGCAGAATGTAATAGTGAAGATCACTGGGTTCAGTAAATATTCACTGAATGCTGAACGTATGAGAGGAACCTTACTTTACTGACATTGATATACCTAGCCCCTGGGCCCAAGAAAGGGTGAAGAAAATCAATGCCCATTGTGTTAGTCTGGGTAGACTAGAGAAGCAAATTCATAAACACTCGTGTATATAGGAAGAGGTTTATAAATAAGAGAAAATGAGCATTGAGAAAACAGCCCAGTCCAGATCAAGTCCATAAGTCCTATATTAGCCCGTATGACTAACAGCAATCTATGAGGTCCTCTTCAGACTCACGAAACACATGCAGTGATGCCAAATGTAGAAGATCATAGGCCAGTGGGTACAAAGTCTTTGGATCCAGTGGCCTTGTTAACATCTCAGCGCTGGCAGGCGTCTCTGCATGGCATCTCAGCACCCAGGCGTGCATCAGGGTGGATCCATGTGGCTTCTTAGAGATGTCTCGCAGGAAGTGAGTCTTGTCATTTGAGTATCTCCAAGGCAGTGATAGAGTTTCTCCTGGTTCCAAGAAGGAAGTACCAGAATTCCCAGGTTTCTCAGAGAAGACTAGACTCAAACAGAGGTCTCATTGGCTATTCTTAGATTGCCTATCACCACCCCTACACTCTTCATCCTCAAATTGACACCAGACTAGTTGACTAGCCATACCCATCAAGTCTTTGACAGAGGGAAGAAAGGAGAGAGCAAACTCAGAAGGGCAAGGCAGTGATGGGAAAATAGTAACATCGGAGAAGCTCTTCTGCTTCACAGATGGGAAGGAGGCTCATTACCACCAGAGCTTAGTCCGTGCTCTGAATTTTGTCTCTGGTTTGTTTATTCATGGTTACCCATTGCAATGGCTTGAGGAAGAGGCTGGATTGTGAAGAGTGATTTGTGCCCTTCTTAACACAACCCATCAAATGCTATACCACCATGACATCATCCTGATACTGTGAGGGCCGTAGGACCTATTGCATGGGACACCTTATCCTTTCAGGCTATCTGTGAAGCTCCTCCATTTAGACGGCATGCTTTTCATTCGTGTATATTGTTTTGTGGAGATTTCTAGCTTGAATGCTGTGGTGGTGGTGGGTGTTGCTAGCAGCTCTTTCATCTCGCAAAAGGACGCAATTAGATTGGACCACTCAGACTGGAAACCCAAACCTAACTCATATACATCCATACACACAGACTAACTAACCAAACAAGCTCAAATCTCTATCACACTGGACTCCATTTGATCTATATCGCTTAATTTTGTTACTCTAAAGCCAGATCTTAATATTTATTTTTCTGTTCCACTAAAAACAAAAGATAAGCTTCATGGTCACACAAAGGCCATATCCAGGTGTTGGCATTTCTATATCTGATCTCAGCATATCCCAGACAAGTCACAAAAGGCTGATAATAGATGATGTGGTTGAAGATGTGCAGTTGAAGACAGTGTAGCCAGGTGCTGCCCTAGATATATACACACAGCCTGGATCAGTTAGCATTTGAAGATGCCGTACTTCATTCCTTTATCGGCCTTCTTGCATGTGAGAAGGCCAGAAAAAGAGACAATTACTAACAGACCCCTTTGAAAAATACATCGCGAGAATGGGACATGCCACAAACCACCATGACCAATCATTGACTTTTCAGTTAATGCTCACACCAAAGAACTAAGACCTGCCCAGAGAAGAGCTTGCAGAGGGAAAATCTTTGTGTGTGTGTGTGTGTGTGTGTGTGTGTGTGTGTACGCACGTGCACTGACACCTTTGTGTCTCAAATAGAAAAAAGCAGAAATGATGCTGATCTGGTTACCAGACTGAGTTGGCTCAGTGTTCGAAGGTATGTGGGTGGAGAAGGGGCTTTGAGAGGCCAGAGTAGAAAATTTGCTATTTTAGGCAGTTTTCTGAAAAATCAGAGCGTTTGTGTTATTGGCCTTCAAAATTTAAGTGTGTATCAATAAAAACATTCTAAAGGTTCTTTACATGTTGCCATTTATAATAGTTCTCATAAAGGAAACCTGGTAAATGATGACTTCTAATAGTGTATTAAAGATAATCATAATGTTATGACACTCCTTCCATCAAGGGGCAGTGTTTTATCCCTCTCAAATCTGAGCCAACTCTAAGATTAATTGACCGATAAAATGCCGTACATTTGTGCTGTGCTAGTTACTAGATCCAGACTTTAAGGATCTTGTAGCATCTCCCTCCTAGCTCTGGAAACACTTGTTTTTGAGATCCAGCTGCCATGTTAGGATAAAGTGACCAGATTTTAAGCGGGACACCATTGGCCGGTGTGGGCGTGGGGGTGTCCTTGATTTAAAACTTGGGTCTATATGGAGCAACAAAAATTTTCATGGAGCGCAAAAACAATATTGTAATATATGTTGTTAAGTTGTTAAAAAGCGGGCCGTCTGGTCACTTTATGGTATGAGGCAGTGCAGGGAGCTATATGAAGAGGCCCGTTGCAGAGAAACGGCATCCCCCTGAGAACCAGCAATCCCCGCAGAAACAGCCAGCATTGGCATTATTGCCATTTGGGAAAGCAAACCCTGCAGCCCTTATTAATTCACAGACTCTATTGCCACATGCAGCAGAGCTGAGCCAGCCCTATAAAACTGCATATTAATGAGCAAGATAAAGGATAGCTATTGTTCTAAGCTACTGAATTATAGGATTATTTGTTAAACAGAAGTATATAATTACAACAACTTAGAAGATAAAACTTCAACACTCAAGCACAAACAAGCACAAAATTGTCCATTTACATATACGTACATTTTATATGTATTTATTGTTCCTCTTTTTAGTGGGTTATAATCATTTAAGAACAATATGGTATATTGTTACTACTTACTAAACAAATTTTTTACATTACTACAAACTCATAATTTTGATGGATGTATATGGATGTGTATGGAAGTCTCATATAACCACTCTGGGGAATATAAACTTAAAATTTTAATATTTATTTTAATATTTAAAATTTAGATATTCACTAAAGAAAGCATTCAGGTAGCCGATAAACTTATGAAGCAATGTTCGTGACCCTTAACCAATAGATACAAATCAAATCAATGAGATAATAGCTGAGGCCTGGTGGCGTAGTGGTTGTGCGCGGGACTGCGGCCCACGGGGTTGACGGTTCAAATCCAGCAGCAGCTCTCCTGGAGCAAGGCTGGCTTCCTACTCCCACCAGAGTAGTGATGCGTGAGAAAAAAAAAATCAATGAGATAATTAACATAATGAGATAATGAGGGACCAGCAAACAGCAAATGCTGACACAGGTGGAGAGAGACTGAAACCCTTACACACTGCTGATGGGACGGTAACACGGTGCACCCACTATGGGAATCAGTACAGCACTTCCTCAAAAGGTTGGTAACAGAAATGCCGTGTGACTCAGAAATCCCTCTGCTTAGTGAATACGCTAGAGTAAAGAAATCCAGCCCCTGAGATCATTTAGACCGGCCAACATCACACACTTCATCAAAGAGAAACAGTTCCAGCCATCCCGTTAGGGGTGAGTTAGTTAAATACTCGACTTGAGAATGATGTCATAAATCCAAATAGCCCTTGGCAGAAAAAATCTCCCTACCCTTGCCCTGGCATAATAGCTATGGAGTGAATAGATGCATGCAAACCCCTGTTTGTGACGGCCCTATTATCAGTAGCTTAAAAATATGGAAACAACCTAAATGTCTGTAAGTGGAAAAATAGGTAAACGAGTTGGTACAAACAACGCAATAACATGCAATGTTAGAGAACAATACATTTGAAACACCTCACAACCTGGATCAACCTAGAGGGCATTATGCTGAGTGAAATTAGTAAATCATAAAAGGATAATTATTATGAGACCAATATTTTTTAAAATCAAGATAAGATTTTCATATACACAAACAGCATCCGTTGATGTTCATCGGGGGTGAGAAGTGATGGCAGATTGGTGTGAACTTGAAAGAAAACTCACTGCCATCAAATCAGTGCTGACTTAGAGTGTCCTCTGTGCGTTGCACAACCCATGCATTTCATCACGGGGCAGAGACGAAGATGGGCAGCCCTTCTCCTCTGCCCCATCGTTACAGCTCCTATCAGGTGACTGCAAAGGGGTGGGCAGCCCCACCAACCAGGTCGGATCCCCTGTCAGGTCCCAGCCATCCTGTGCTGCTGCCAGCTGAGGCTTTGTGGGGACAGTTCCCTCGGTGAAGGGAGGAATAGGACCCTCTGCTTTAGGGACTGTGTGTCCCCAGAGGGAGAAGGACAGCCGTGGCTGCCATGTGACTCAGCACGGTGAGCCTCTCGCCCAGCACCAGCCAACCATGTCTTTGGGCCTCTCTCACCCCCCACAAACACAGGGCATAGGGAAGAAGTTTCAGGGTGGAATTTGGGGTTTAGAGAGTGATGATGATGTTCCAGAAGAAGGCGACTTAACTATATCGGAATAAATGTAGATTGCTGTACCATATTAAAATAAATAATTTATAGGGCTCAAGTAGAAAGCAAATGTTTTGAGAATAATGAGGGCAACACATGTACAAATGTGTTTGTGATACAATGTATGCATGTATGTTTTGTAATAAGAGTTGCATGGGTCCCAAATAAAATGATTTAAAAAAATTAATAAAAATAAAAAAATAACACATCCCCGGAAAATAAGCCCTAAGGTATCTTCTTGAGGAAATATAGGTATAAGACCCTGTCTTATTTTCGGGGAAACACGGTAGGAAAGTATAGAGGATGGTGGAAAAAGAGGAAGACCTTCAATGACCTTCGATTAACCCAGTCGCTGCAGCAACGGGCTCCAATGTAGCAACAGTTGTGAAATTGGCACTGGGCCGTGCTTTGTTTCCATCCCGGCGACTGACCATGAGTCGGAACCAACCTGATGGCACTTCACAGCAACAATCCAAAGAGCCCCCTTGGTTGCAAGCCTATGACTAAACCTTGTTTGGCCTCTTCTGTCCTGCGACATCTCAGACTGACTTGCAGACCAGGGCCTCACTGTTTATAAGTCCCTTGAGTACCCGGGCGGCAACAGCGACCCGACTCTCTCCTCAGATGTGCTGAGCAGAGCTGATAGGCTCTGCGGCTGCTCCAGATGAAGAAGAAACAGATGATGGGCCGTGGAGTCACGAGGGAGATGTGGCTGATCCCCAAACCACTGTTGACCAGGCTTTTGTGCGGGGTTTTAGCAGAAGTTTATTGTTGTTAATTAAAAAAAAAAATCCTAGTAATTGATTTTAACGGCAAAGGCATTTTTCATAAGTCCAGCTCATGCATATCCATATACCGATAAGGCTGAAACTCTGCTGATTTACTAGTTGGACCTTGTAATGCACTCTGGGCAGCGCTGTCATTATTACACAATTACAGTGTGAATTTTGTCTGCAACCAGCATGTGCCGTTGTTTTCTTCGCTGCTGACGCTTATTGACAGTCTCGGATTTTGTCAGGTAGCTGGCATTTCAGGCTGGAATGTTGTGGGAACTCATAGTTGGGAACCTGTATCAATCATGATTTTGAGAATGAAGTAGTCGTTCCCAAAAGGAGAGAGAGAAATTGTAAAGGCTTCCACGCAGTTACCAATAACATTGCCCATAATATAATTCAATGTGGAAAGATTTGTACAAGACAACTTTATTGTTAGTATGCGTATAGTCTAAGAAATCCTACATTTAAGTGATTTACAACTATGGTGCACATTATTCTATGATTTTAAATGATAGCAGACATGACGAGGGTGTCTGTCTAGGAGCCCTGGCGGTGTGGTGGTCATGTGTTGAGCTCTGAACCACACGGTCAGCAGCACAGAGCCTCTAACGCTCCCAGGGAAAAAATTGGGCTATTTGTTCCCACAATCAATCAAGGTACCAGAAACCCATGAGGGTGGGTAGGGCGCTGTGAGTTAGCACTGACTCAATGGCAGAGAGTCAGGTTTGGGTTTGAGGGGTTCTCTATGGTCTCATATGGGTGGGGGGGTGACATGGGGTGGGGGTGACAGCAGGAGTGACTACACGGAGTGATCCCAACCTGAGGGATAGCGCTGGTGACAGGAAGTAGGACTTGAATCCAGAAACCTTAGTCTTGGGTGTTCTGGTCTCATGGAGTCAGAATGAAATCACGAGTTCAGGATGCTGCTTCTCCTTGGCCAGTCAGTTGTTCTCTGAGGTTAGGGAAGTGATATAAACTGGGATCCTCAGTCTCTTTGTAAAGTGGGGAAGGTACTAATGACCCAGTCTGCATCGAGAAGGGTGCTTTGGTTCTCCAATGAGAGGAAGGGTAGAAAGAGCTTTGCAACCTCTGAGATGCCAGGTGTAGTTGGACGCGTTGATGATTATCACCAGTCTCTCAGTGCGTGTCTGTATCATCCCTAATTAACAGACAATGTTGTGGTGGGCAGCTCTACTCATAGAGCGCCTCTGGCTCTGCCTTTTGACCGGAGCCCCTCTACTGTGGAGGTTAGCCAGGAGTTGGCTAAGGTGGTCCTAGGTGAGGCTCTGGGCCTGGTTGACTCAGCTTCTCAGAAAGCCAGCTGAGCCCCCCCGCGTGGCTCCTGTGGGCTTCACGGGGGACTCTCATGGACACAATGGCCCTCCGGTGCTGGCTGTGACAGCCTCTGAAACCTTTCCAGATTTAGAGGAATGGGAAAGTGGTCTTCCGCATTTCTCATGGGCTATTTTGATATTGTTTGTGTTTGCTTTTTAAAAGGTTTGCCCTTCCGTTCTCCTCCGCATGACGCAGCGTTGTGTTCACCTCCGGGGCGGCCACGTGCTCTTTCCTTTGACCCCCACGGCCTCTTGTTGATGCAGAGAAGCAAGTTGACCACAGCGAGGGGCCAGCAGCAGCCTTGCCTCCCAAGTACAGACACTTTTCTCTTCCTCCTACTTCGCTTGAAAAATAGGACAGTAGGCTTCCTTCAAGGGGGAAAGAACTCTTACTCTTCAGAGATACAGAAGAGCTTTGAAATCCCTGGAAGGAGAAGCTCTTTGGAGCCTTGACAACGGTCAGGGTCTCCATGAGGGCCAGGGTGTAGAAACACTTTGTCAACAGCAAAAGGGGACTCGATAGTTGTGTTTCTGCTGCTCTTTCCCCGGGCCTCTTGTAGACTAGACGTGCTTCTGAGAGATTCCGTCCGGCATGTTTCCTAGAAATGCTGCACTGCGGCATGTGTGTAACTGGTCTGAAGCCAGGGCCTGAGGAACACATTGCAATTCTGTTTTTCACCTTGAAACTTCATAGCCCTCCTTCTGAAATTCAGCCCCCGCCTGCTCGGTGCCCACCCACAGTTACGGCCCCTCTTGGCAGTTAGAGGCTCTAATAAGTTCACCACATCCCCTGAACCATTGTTCTGTTGGCCTGTCTCCACCCCACTGCCTCAGCCCGGCCCAGGGTCTCTATTTCCCCCAGCTCCAATGCTAGCTGAACCCCAAGAGGGCCTTGTACCTCAACTCTTTCCTTTCCCTGACAGCATGGGGCCCGGAGGTGAGACTTGTGATTCTCCTTCAAGGCCAGATGTGAGGGCTTCTAACGTGGCTTGGACTGGATTTACTTAAGTCTTCCAAGAACTTGGTCATTAGAAACAGTCAACAACAATTAACGTGCTTCTTTTTAATTTATGTGCAGTCAGGTTTCCAAGTTTCCCCTTGACAGCAGATCCCAGAACCATAAATAACGAGATGAGAGAAAGGCACAGAGAGCACATGGTGTTGCTTTAATCTCCAAGACATTCGCCAAACCGTCCCTCACCTTGGCCCCGGGGTGCCCTGCCGAGTGGCTCACGATGTGTGGTACGGCGGATGCTTGTCAAGCAGACTGTATTCTCCCCATAAGCACAATGTCATGATTGGGAGGTCATGGAGATCAAGACCTAAGCATCCCACAAGGCTCATAAATCTTAGTTAGGACCAGGCACACGTCACGAAACCCAGAAGAAGCAGCAGAAGGCCTCGGGAATGATGGGAAAGAGCAAAGCTATTCTTTCAAGACTGTTAGATCTGGAAAGGAGAGTAGAGCTCATCTACTTTGAGTCCCAAGGAGCCTTGGTGGTATAGTGGTTACTCACTCGGCTGCAATCCGCAAGGTCAGCAGTTTGAAACCACCAGCTGGTTCTGAGGACAAAAGATGGGACTTTCTAGTTCCATAAATAGTTTTGGTCTCAGAAACTCACCAGGGGCAGTTCTACCCTGCCTTACAGGGTCACTATGGATTGGCATCGCCTGGATAGCAAGGAGAGTGAGACTTTGAGTCCCATCTTTTACACACTGAGGCCTTGAGCGTCCAGCCAAGGACACACTGCTCGGTAGAGATCTTTGACCCTGACCCAGTGTCATTTCAGTCTAGCAGACTTGGGGAGCAAGGTTCCCTCATCGCTGATTGGAATAAGGCAGACCGAGACAGAAATCCAACAGGAGCCTTGGTGGCATAGGGGTTCCTGCTTAGGCTGTGATCCAAAAAGTTAACAGTTTGAAACCACCAGCCCTGTTGAGGGAGAAAGACAAAACTTTCTACTCCTGGGATGAGCCGCAGTGGCGTAGTGGTTGTACGCGGGACTGCGGCTCACTGGGATGGAGGTTCAATTCCAGCTCCACAGGAGCCAAGGCTGGGCCTCCTACTCCCACCACCAGAGGACAGTGATGCCCCAAAACAAACAAACAAAAAGCAACAACTTTCTACTCCCATGAACAGTTACAGTCTCAGAAACCCACAGAGGCAGTTCTACCCTGTTGTAGAGGGTCACTACAAATTGGCGTCAATGCGATGGCAGCGAGACTGCAATCCTAGCTCTAGTCTATGTTCTGTGTGTGACTTTGGGCAGTATTAATACTTAGGTGCTGTTATCAAAGTTAAATGAGATCATCAACGTAGGTGGAAGGCTGGACCAATGACTGAAAACAGCCAAAGTAAACTCACTGCCATCAGGTTGACTTCAACGCACAGTGACCCGATATAGGGTTTCCAAATCTGTAAATTGTTAAAGGGAATAGCTTGTGGGTTTGAACCACCCACCTTATGGTGAGCAGCCCAGTGCCTAGCCCACAATGTCACTCTCATTCCTTAGCCAATGACAAAAAACACCCCCCCCCAAAAAAAAAACCAAGAACTGTCAATGCTATCAAATGGATTCTGACTCACTGTGACCCAATGGAACAGAATAGAACTGCTGTGGGGTTTCCCAGACTTTAAAACTTTTCAGGAGTAGCAAGCCTCATCTTTCTCTCAGGCACAAGTTGGTGGGTTTGAACCATTGCCTTGTGGTTAGCAGGTTGTTCCACTGTATCACTCTTTTTTCTTAAATCATTTTATTGGGGGCTCATACAACTCTTATCACAATCCTTTCATCCATCCATTATGTCAAGCGCATAATTTGTACATTTGTTGTCTTCATCATTCTCACAACATTTGCTTTCTACTTGAGCCCTGGGTGTCAGCTCCCCATTTTTTTTATACCTCTCATGAGCCAAGTGACTTACTCATTTACCACCACCAAGTCCATTCTGACACATAGTGACCCTATGGGAGAGAGGAAAACGGCCCCTGGGCATTTTCGGGACTGTACCTGTTTACACAAGTAGAATGCCTTGCTTTTCTTCCACAGAGTGGCTGGTGGTTTAGGCCTCAGTAATGCTCAGTAAGTGACACTTGTGATGGCAACATACAGGCCAAGGTTCCACAGAGTATCTATAAATCCTTCTACTCTGGCCATGTGGCTTACCTAAACTGAACGTGGGCAATTCTGGATCAATGCCCTAGTCTTCCCTTAATTCAAACTTGCCTTCCTTGGTCTTTGGATGGCTTTTCAAAGGAGACCTGGATTACCTTCCTGTAAGTCCTTCATGTCGGTTCACAGAGGCTGAGCTCACGCTCATTTGTTCCAAATGCCTTCTTCAGCCATAGCCACGTGTGGAGACTTTTTGTGGAGTCTGAAACATCTCCTTCAATTTCAGATCCTTCTTTTAAAACATAGACATCGGAGAATTCAAATATTCAGCACGTCACTAAAAAGGCTTGGAGGACTTTGAGTGACGTTTGCTCTTGGACCCTGTCTCCCTGATCTCACTGCTCTTTTCGGAAACCACAATTTCAAGGCCCCTCTGAAAGGAGAGGAGCCCTGGTGGTGTAGTGGTTGCGCAATGGGCTGCCATCCTCCAGATGGACAGTTCGAAACCACCAGGCGCTCCTCAGAAGAAAGCCAGGCTCTCTGCTTCTGTGAACAGCCTCACAAGCTCACCGGGAGCAGGTCTGCCCTGTCCTTCCTACAGACTCGCTGTGAACCAGCATCAACTTAACGGCAGTGAGTTTGAAAGGAGAAGAAGGGACAGGAAATAATATCCTAGACCAACCTGAGAGACAGACATTGAGGGCAGGAGGAAGGGACACAGCTACTGGCCGTCTTGGTGGCAGTGGACAAAAAGCCCCTTGTGTTCTGTCACGGATTGCTAGTTGCCTTCTTTCTTCTTTCACTCCTGTCCGGGAGGGTCACTGATAGATTTGCACTGGGGAAAGTGAAGGGCCAAGGGCTGCACTGCCCTAGGAAGGATTCAGAAGGCAGCTGCCTTCTCTTTGTGTGCTGCCTGGCAGGGACCAGAAGAACAAGGCATGACAGGTGGCAGCCATTTAGACCTTCAGACAAGGTGGCACCTCAGTCTCAGAGAGGATGGCCCTCCCAGGAGCAGTGGGGAGTGAGCTCTTTCTCCTCTATCCCCCCCCCCTCCCCTCTCTTCTGAAATCTTGCTTCTTTATCTTGGGCCTAGAGGCAGAGTAGTGGGAACATTTCTCCTTGTTTCTAGAGTAACTGAAGCACAGAGATTTAAAAGAGGTGTCCACTAGTGGTCAGGCATGGGCTGACCCTGGGATCAGGAGTCTCAGAACCCCCAAAGTAGCACCCTGAGGCCACTATTCATGCATAGTCTGCTAATCCTGAAAGCGAGGGAATGTGATCTGGTCATCAAGAATGCCAGACCAGAGACCCCGCAAAAGTCAAAACCATGACTGGGGTCTAAGTCATGCACATGGGCAGCATCTGTCTGGGTGGCACATAACTGTGGTCACAGCTGCATTGTTAGCCTCTCGCTCAGCCATCTGTTGCAGCAGTCATTCTTTGGAAATGGGAATTGGGCTTGACCCCCTTCAGAGATCCCAAATGTCATCAGTGATATCCTTCTCCAGCCAGTCCCCTTCTGATGGCTTGTGGTCACGTCTTACAAGTTTCTGAAAGAATGTTGCCTGGAGGGAGGTTTTCTGGGCAAAGACCAGAATGCTATCGATTCATCCTGCTGTGGAAGGATCTGAACATAAAAGCATGATCCAGTACCAACCAAAGCTGATCCTAAAATACGAGGCCACATCAGAGTCTCCTGAGGACAAGTAGGGCAAGTACTGAATCTTGGACCCCAAGATCCGTAAGATCAGAAAGAGGCATTCAGATCAAGTGTCCTGAGGGACTTTGAAACAGGTGGTCATGGATGACTCTTTAAGAAACACTGCTCAAGACAATATAAAGTGTTCACATTCCTTCTGATCCTGAGTTTGATTAAAGCTGGTCCATTTGGTGTCACACTGAGTTGAGAGAATGACTGTCTGGACTGCAAAGATCCAAGGCATTTAACTCTTTGCCCCACTGTAGCCTCTTGATTTTCTAGTTTTCTGCCTACAAAATGGAGGACCCATGCCTTGAGTTCTTAAGAGGAAAGTGGTTATAGTGGTTATTGTTATTATTATTTTCATTATTATTAGTTTTAAAAGTGCTACTCAATACTTAGATGCATTTTAAAAATCACTTTCTCTTTTGGTTTTCACAATAACTTCATGAAATTTCACAATAAATCATTTCACGTATGAACTGAGGTAATCATTTCTCAAGTCATCTTAAGTAACTTATAGACAATGATAACCCCCCCCAAAAAAAAAACAAAACAAAAGAAAACCCAAAGCAAATCACTATTTGTTGATTCTGATTCATAGCAACCCATGGCATCTCCATGGCTGTAAATCTTTATAGGAGTAGAAAGACTCATCTTTCTACTGAGGACTGACTGGTGGTTTCCAACTGCCTGCCCTGTGGTTACCAGTCCAATGTGTAAACCGCTCTGCCACCAGGTCTCCTTATAATGAGGGATGCGGTTGTGTTGGTGTGTGCCATCAAGTCCGTCATGATGCAGAGTGACCCGAATGAAGCACTGCCCGGTCCTGCGACATTCTCTCAATGGCGCGAATGTTCGAGCTCATCATTGCAATCACTGTGCCAACCCATCTTCTCAGAGGTCTTCCTCTCTTTTGTCACTCTGATTCCTTACCAAGCATAATGTCTTTCTCCAGGGACTGGTCTCTCCTGACAATATGTCCAAAGTTCATGTATGAAAGTCTCACCACCCTTGCCTCTAAGGAGTATTCCAGCTGTTATTCTCTCAGGATGGATTTGTTTGTTCTTTTGCAATCGTTCAATATTCAATATGGTTGTTTTGTTTTGTTTTGTTTTTGTTTTGGGGCATCACTATCTTCTGGGCGTCGTGGGAGCTACCCAGCGCTGCTCCTGAGAGCCGCCACTGGATTTGAACTGCCAAGCCAGCAGGGCGCAGTCCCACACTCACAGTCCCCAATATGGTTCTTTTAATATTCTTTGCCAGCACCATAATTCACATCTCTGGATTCTTCTTCAGTCTTCCTTATTCAAAGTGTAACTTTCACAGGCATCTGGGGCAATTGAAAATGCCATGCCTTGGGTCGGGCACATCTTAGTCCACAAAGTAATATCCTTGTTCTTCACCCCTTGAAAGAGGGCTTGAGCAGCAGATTTACACATTGCAGTGCATCATTTGGTCTCTTGACTGCTGTTTCCATGGACATTGATTGTGGATCCAAGCAAGACTAAATCGTTAACCATTTCAATCTTTCCTACCTTATCATGATATTACCTATTGGTTCAGTTGTGAGGGTTTTGGTCTTTCTTACACTGAGCTGTCGTCTATACTGCAGGCAGCATCCTTGGACTTCATTGACATGTGCTTCAAGTCCTCCTCACTTTCAGCAAGCAAGGTTGTATCATCTGCATGTCACAAGTTGTTAATAATCACAGGCCCGTGGGTACAAAGTCTTGTATATCCAATGGCAGCAGAAGCATCTCAGCGCTGACAGGGGTCTCTTCCATGGCTTCTCAAGCATCTCTGCACTGGCAGGAGTCTCTACGTGACTTTTCTGGCTTCCGAGGTCTGGTTCCATCTGGGTAAGTTCATGCGGCTTCTCCTCCGGGATGTCTCACAGGGAATCAGCCCTGTGTCTTGTCAGTAAAGGGTCTCCAAGGGACTAAAGAGTGAGTTTCTCACCTCCAAGGGGAAATACAGCCAGATTTCCCAGAATTCTCAGGAGAAAGCCATGTCCACATAGAGGTTTCATTGGCTATCTCCAGATTGACAGGCTAGACTCCATCCCTGTACTCTTAATCCTCAAATTGACACCAGATTAGGTGACTGCCACACACATACACCCAGTGGGTGTCTTTGTTTGACCTTTCCATCTGATTGTTCATTATTCATAGCTCCTCTGTAACACAAAGGAGAACTACTCCATAGAGTTTACAAGATTGTCATCTTCATGAGAGCATATTACTTCTTCTTTCTCCCCTTGAGTGGTGTGGCACCCACTGGCTAATATCAGCTATATGACCTTGGACTGGGCTGGATTCTTCATGTACAGTTGTTCTTGTATATAAGCCTCTCTCTTCTATACATATGTGTGTCCATCGATTTGTTTCTCTAGTCTACCCGGACGGACACAAGTGGCTTATGGGTTTGAATCACTATACTTTGATTGCAATCCACTGCAATCAAACCCACTGTGTCACCCATGGCTCCCTCAAGATAAATAAAGGAACTGCAAAAAATGGTGAAACAAAACTTTTTTTTTAGGGGGGGGGGCAGGGCATCGCTGCCCTCTGGTGGTCGTGGGAGCTACCCAGTTTTGCTCCTGAGAGCTGCTGCTGGATTTGAACCGCCAAGTCAATCGGTCGCAGTCCCGCATTCAACCACTATGCCACTGGGACTCAGCCAACAAAACTTCTTTCCTTCCCTGCGTCCCTCCCTTTCTTCTTTCTCATTTTGTATCTGCTGGGTGCCGACCTCGATGCTCAATGCTACAGCTACAACCGTGAGCAAGATAAAGCCTCTGCGTGAGACAGGCAAGTGATCACAACAAGGGTAAAATTTTAACAAGACTTATGTTCATGATGTTGTGAAAACACCAGTTTGGAGGCTGCTTTTGTAGTGCTATTGAGGTCTCAGGTGGCCTGAATCATAGAAGAAGCCATAGGGATGGGGAAGGATTTTAACTTTTGGAACAACTTGGTGGGTTGTTTCTGAGGAAGTCATGAATCCAGGTCCCAGATCCTGTGGGTAACAACCCTGCACTGTCCATCAGATGCCACGAAATGGTGACGTGTAGACTGTATAGGTTTGACTCACCTAACACTTTTTTAAAACACTTTTTTTTTTAACGTGAATTACTTGCCAAAATGAGACCCAGGCTAGACTGACAGGCTAGACTCTCCTCACCCCCCAACACTCCTTTTTTTTTTTGGGGGGGGGGGGTTGGGCATCACTGCCCTCAGGTGGTGGGAGTAGGAGGCCCAGCCTTTGCTCCGTGGAGCTGGAATCAAACCTCCATCCCATTGGGCCGCAGTCCCGCGCACAACCACTACGCCACCGGGGCTCAGCCCATGACACTCTTAATCCTCAGATTAGGTGACTGACATACACTAATCTGAATTTTAGCTTCTCTTGAGAAATCAACAGGTCTGGCAGTCGTTGGCTGGGACCAGAGCACACTCTCTCCCCTATGCCTAGGCATAGCCCTTCAGCTTGACTGTTTTTTATTTTGGTTTCTTGCCTGACTCCCTTGGCAAGGACCAATATTTAGCCATGTGAGCTCTGGTGGTATAATGGCTACCTATTGGGCTGCTAACTGCAAGGTAAGCAGTTCAAAACCACCAGCCACTCCAGGAAAGAAATGAAAAGGTTTCCCATTACTGTAAAGCATTACAGTCTTAGAAACACATAGGGGTCAGTCTATGGGTCCCTAGGAGTTGGAATAGAATTTATGGCAGGGAATTTGGGAGAATAGTCTCACTGTATCAATTATTAAATTGCAAAAATTCATTTTTTATGATTAATAGATAGCTGTACTGAGTCTTTTCACGCTCCAGGCCATCCCTACAGCCGCCCACTCTACCTCTCTACTCAACCCAGAGGCACTCTACATTCTGACGCAAAGAGGTTCCCTTAGACCCAGCAGGGCCTCCGGCTCCCAAATCCAAGTTCCCAAGGCTGTACGTCTTTCGAAAAGCAGACTATCACCCCTTCTTCCCACTGAGCACCTGGTGGGTTCAAACCACCCACCTTTGGGCTATCAGCCGAGTCGCTAACCACTGTGCCAGTGGGGCTTGTGCCTCTGAACCAGAATGGATGCTAAGTGTTTTGAATATCCCCTTTGCCTTTAGGCTCTGAAGTCTGTGGCCCTTGATCAGGAGAACCTTCAATCACAGGTAGTTTGGGCGGGCTGAGTTTGTTTTTAGTGCTTAATTATAGAAGCGGTTTTATTTGCAGGCATTTTTGTTTACCTGTCCATGGCATGGCCTTGGCTGTGACCAGTCTGTAGTACATTAGGTAGTGTTATAACCTCAGGAAACTAGTTTTCATTTTGCAATTCCAATACATTAAAATAAATATGGTGTTGTTTGTCTATCGAACACCATTCCAAAAGACATATGTAATAGCCATCGATGTCAAAAGAGAATATAGCTTAAAAAATAATAGCATGTTTATACTTTCAAAAACCAACCTACTTGCCTCTCCACAAAACTCCCGATCTATGTGAGTCCTGAGGGCCCCCCTTAGAGAAACCTGTTTGTTGTTTCTCCTTCAAGAGGCACTTCTGGGTCTAGAGAACATTCTGAAGAGGAACAACATGGAACTGACTCCACAGGGGGTCTTGTTGGTGCTCTTTTCTCTCTCCTTCCTCATGCTCTCTTGGATAAGCCTGGTTCTCACGGCCCTGGCTGATGGACTCACGGGCACCTCTTTCTACTTCTACCTCATGAGTGGGGGAAAGGTAGGCTCTTCCTACCCTGGAGTTCAAGTGGCTTCAGGCAAATTCACTAGAAAAAGGGTGGTGTGCCAAGGGGAAGGGAAAGGAGGCGCTAAGGATAGCACGGGAGGAAATGGAACCTTGGTCATCAACCCTCAACTAGGCGGGGTGTGGTGTTTCCAAACACTGGCTTCTTGACTCTGCAGAATGACTTCACATTGGCTGTGTTGAGAACGCCCAATCAACCTATTTTTTCAGGAGAAGAAATTGAAGTGCCGAGTGTTTTGTCCAAGGATTCCGAGTGAATACCAAACTTAATACCAAATAGCAGAAACAAAGCGCTTTGCCATTGAGTTAATTCCAACAGTATTACAGCATAAATCCTGATGAGCGCTACATTTTCAGAAGGTTACGATTTACAGTGGAAGCTTTAAATCCATATTTTTTAGTTTCCACCTAAATTCAGTCTTTACTGAACTTTTTTCTGACCAACAATGTGAGTGGTGTAGGAGTCCTGGTGGCAGAGTGGGCTATATATTGGCTGCTCATCACCAGGTCAGAAGTTGTAAATGACCAGCCATTCCAAGGAGAAAGATGAAGCTTTGCACTTCTGTAAAGATTTACTCTTTCTGAGATGCACAGGGACAGTTCTACTCTATTCTTTAGACTCAAAAGGCACCAGAATGGATTTTTTGTATGCAAAGTCTTGTCTCCAGACAGAGTGGATTATTGCCCCTGCCCTTTGGTGGTAGTTACAGAATCCTGAGTCAACTGGTGCATATCAAGGGTGATGGTGTCCAAGAAACATATGAGAAAGTGTTCACGATCAGTATCCATGAGAGAAAGGCAAATTAAAACAATTATGAGATATCATCTAACAACCCTAAGGATAGCCAGTTAAAAAATCTGAGAGCAACAAATGTTGGAAGGAATGTGGCGAGATAGGAACTCTCATCCACTGCTGGTGGTACAGCCACTGTGGAAAGCGATCTGGTGATATCTAAAGCAAAAGGGAAATTGAGCTACCTTATGATCCAGCAATCCCTCTATTGGGCATACGGCCAGAAGAAATAAGATATAGACCAAGACCAGCCATCTGTGCTTCAATGTTTATTGTGGCACAATTAACAACCACAGAGATCTGGAAGCAACCTATTTTTCTGTCGATAGATGAGTGGATTAGAAAACTATGGCACATACACACCCATCACTAAAAAGCAGTGATGATCATGTGAAGGCGCACTGTCTCATGGGAAGAGTTGGAGGAAAGTATGCTACACAAAGTTAGTCAAGCACCAAAGGACCAGTACAAGGTGAGTCCACTGAAGTAGGTCCTATCAACACAGTGGGATCCGAAGGGAAATATTTAAAATATATCATACAGGTTGAGGGACAGACACACAGAGAGGGGGCAGACCAAGCCCAAATGAGGCATACGACATGCCAACATAAAGAAAGGGAAAAGAGGGATGAGGGAGGTGGGTGGGAAGAAAGAAAAAAATTTAAAAGGGGGAAAGAGGAAGGCCTGGGGGAGATCAAGGCATCAATTCACCAAGGGGAGGGTAATGTTTATGTCTCCACAGGAAAGGGAGGGAAAGACCAGACCTCAACCTGGTGTGCCAACCCCTGAGGGCAACATACTGGTATGAAGCAATGAACTTAGAGAGGTCTTGGGGCCAGCCCCTATTCCAGCTATGTCGATCCCACTCCCCAGAAGAATACCCTACCAAGGATAGCATGACATGTAGCTCAGGGAGAGTGGCAGGTCTGGCCAGACTACATGGGAGCAAACTAAGAGGGGAGGTGGGGTGGGGGGAGCGGGAGAGGAGAGAGAATGAATAGCATCTTGATCCACCAAGTTTGGATAATGACATTCTGCTTGGAACAGCAAATGCACAGAGAAGACCATAGGGTTGACTTCACTACAAGACAGGACATCCACTTACTGACTCACAGTGCTACAGGGAGCAGCGATGGAAGCACAGTTCAGGACATGTGTCTCTCTCCCCCACCCCTCCCCCCCGCCAGGGTGTGACACAAAGGGAGCACAACAAAACAGCAAAGGTCAAAAAGCAACAAAGTCCCTGAGCAAGTATGAAAATGGATTTCAGACTCAGGGGACAGGGCTTGGCACCACATCAGACTCAACCAGAAAACATTCATCAGGGTCAGCAAACAGACCTGGAACTATTCATAGACTATTTCTTCTTCCTTTTTCATGTCTGTCTATATAAGATAGGCAGGATAAACAATCCTGTGAAGAAGACAACGGGACTGACAGTTCTGCAGGGACAGGGAAGAAGAGGAGGTGGGGGAAAAGAAGGGGCCAGAGAGTCAACAAACTCAGGGACAAGGGAACAGCAGAGATCTAAAACTGATGGTGAGGAGGGCATAATGTAGTCTGAAAGGATGTACAGAGAGTTGAATGAAGATTGAACATGATAGTGGAAGAGAAGGAAAGTAAAGAAAATAGAGGAAAAAATTAGGAAGTAAAAGAAATTTATGGAGGTATAAACACAGGCATGTGCATATGTAAATATATTAATACATTATATTAGGGATCTAGGTGTATGTACATATAGTTATAGGCTAAATATTAAGGTAGCAAATGGATATTGGGCCTCTACTCAAGTCTTCCCAATGCAAAACACTTTGTTCTAATAAGCTGGTATTCTGTGATACCTTCTTGACATGATGACTGAAGACAAAATGGGTGCATAAGCTAATGTGATGACGAAAGCTGATGATGCCCAGCTATTACAAAATATCATGTCTGGTGTCTTAAAAGCTTGAAGTTAAACAACGGCCACCTAGCAGGGAAACAACAAACCCACAGGGAAGTAGCACACCAACCTGTGTGATCACGAGTTGTCAACAGGATTAGGTTTTAGGCATCAGAAGACCCAAAACAACCATTTCAGTGAGAACTAGGTGAGCCCAAATGGAGCCCCAAAGCCCATCTGTAGACAGTTGGACACACCCCCACAGAAGGGTCTCAAGGAAGGGACAAGCCAGTCAGGGTGCAGTTAGCACCAACTTTCTTCTACTTCTTTAATGCTTCTACTCTCCACTACCACGATCCCAGTTTTACCTTATAAATCTGTCCTACTCATCATCTCAGTCCCATGTCTATAGTCCAGCCTAAAATTGTGATATCATCATCTGTCACTCATCATGCTTTCATGACAGTTTCCTGTATAATCCATGTCCAACTTCCTGCTGTTAGATGCCATCAAGTCTGTTCTGAACCATAGAAACCCTGTGTCCAACAGAACGACACACTGCCTGGTCCCATGCCAGCCTCACGAGGGTTCCTATGTCTGTGTCATTTCATGCAGCCACTGAATCATTCCATTTCCGTGAGGGCCTTCCCTTTCTTCTCTGTCCTTTCACTTTACCAACCATGATATCCTTCTCCAGGGTCTGGTGTCTCCTGACAATATGTCCAAAGTATCTAAGAGGAAGTCTCACCATCTTTGCCTCTAAGGAGCATTCGGACCCCAATCTTCCAACACATCATTTTGTTCTTTCAGCGGTCCATGACACCTTCAATATTTCCCCCCAGCATGGCAATTCAAATGCATAGATAATTCTATGGTCTTCCTTAGTCAATGACCAACTTACACATGCATATGAGGCCATGGAGGATACCATGACTTGGGTCAGGTGCACCTTAGTCCTCTAAGTAACATCCTTGCTCTCAATAGTGGCAGCAGATTTACCTAATTCAATGCATCATTTGATTCCATGACTGCTGCTTCCATGAGCATCGATTATAGATCCAAGGAAGCAAAAAAAATCCATGGCAACTTCAACTTTTTCTCAGTTTATTATGATGTTGCCTATTGGTCCAGTTATGAAGATTTTTGATCTTCTTTACATTGCATTGTAATCTATACTGAAGGCTGCAATCCTTGATTTTCATCAACTGCTTCAAATCTTCATTTTTAGCAAGCAAAGTTGTCATCTGCATATTGCAGGTGGTTAATAAGCCTTCCTCCAATCCTGATGCTACATTCTTCTTCATATAAGCCAACTTCTATGATGATTTACTCAGCATGCAGATTGAACAAATGTGGTGAGGATACAGCCTTTACACACACCTTTCCTGATTTTAAACTATGCAGTGTTCCCTTGTTCTGTTTGTGCAATTGCCTCTTGGTTCTGTACAAGTTTCTCATGAGCACAATGAAGTGTTCTGGAACTCCGATTTTTCTCAAGAATACCCATAATGTATTATGGTACACACAGTCTTAAGCAGCTGGCTTTTAAGAAAATCTGTGTGCTACTATCTCCCTCATGTGGTTAAATCAACTTTGTGTTTGACAGGTTTGTTGTTGCCATTGAGTTAGTTCCCATACTCTGTGACCCTTTCTCTCAACACTATGGGTTGAGACGTCCCTCACTGACCCATAGGGCTACGAGGGAAACACTGGAGGCACACTGGGGAAACACTAAGGGTGTACAACAGAGAAGCAAAGAGAGTAAAGGAATGAAGTCCCTGGGGAGAACCAAAGATAGATTTGGGGGGAAGGGTGTGGCTCCCCATCAGACTAGACCTGAAAACACTGTTAAAGGTCAACAAACAGACCTGGGACTATTTATAGGATTTGATTTTTGTTGTTTTGCTTGGCTCTGTCTTGCTTTTGTGCTTATTATCATCTCTACATGTCCATGTAGATAAGATAGGTGGGATAAACAACCCGGAGGAGAAAACAATGGGACCCATGGTTCCGAGGTGGGGGGGCAGGGGAAGGAGGGGTGACAGAAGAGAGGGGGTAATGGGGGACCAGAGACAAGGAAACAACAAGTGATCTAAAATTGATGAGGAGGAGAGTGTAGGATGCCTGCTAAAGCTTGATAAGGGCAATGTAACCAAAAGGAATTGCTGAAACACAAATCAAGGTTGAACATGATAGTGGGACAAGAGGAAAGTAAAAGGAAATAGAGGGAAGAATTAGGAGGCAAAGGATGTTTCTAGAGATTTAAATACAGGCATGTACTTATATTTATATTTTGCAATAGAGAAATAGATCTATGTAAATATATTTACATGTTAAATATTAGGGTCACAGATAGACATTGGGTATACTCGAGTAATCCTTCAATGCAAGAACATTTTGTTCCAATAACTTGGCATTCTGTGATGCTAACCTTTCCTGATATGATCCCTGAAGACAAAATGGTGCATAAGCAAAATGTGGTGAAGAAAGCGGATGGTGCCTAGCTATCAAAAGATATAATATCTGGGGTCTTAAAGCCTTGAAGATAAACAAGCGGTCATCTAGTTCAGAAGCAACAAAGCCCACCAAACTATGTGATCAGAAGATGTCAATGGGATCAGGCACCAAAGACAAAAAAATCATATCAATGTGAATGAGGGGGAGTGTGGAGTGGAGACCCAAAGCCCATCTGTAGATAATTGGACATCCCCTAACAGAAGGGTCACAAGGAAGAGATGAGCCAGTCAGGGTGTGGTATAGCATTGAGGAAACATACAACTTTCCTTTAGTTCTTTAATGCTTCCCCCCTCCTCCCAACTATCATGACCTCATTTCTACCTTACAAATCTCTTATCTGTACCAGTGTATAGAACATGTACACTGGTACGGATAAGAGCTGGAAACATGGGGAATCCAGACCCCTCAGGACTAATAGCGAGAATAGATACCAGGAGAGTAAGGGTAAGGGGAGGGGAGGAGAACCAATCACAATGATCTACATATAACCCCTCCCAGGGGGATGGACAATAGAAAAGTGAGTGAAGGGAGACACTGGTCAGTGTAAGACATGAAAAAATAAGAATAATTTATAAATTATCAAGAGTTCATGAGGGAGGGAGGATAGGAGGAGGGGGAAAATGAGAAGCTGATATCAGGGGCTCAAGTAGAAAGCAAATGTTTTGAAGATGATGATGGCAACATATGAACAAATGTGCTTGACACAAAGTGTTTATGTATGTTTATGTAGGTATTGTGATAGGAGCTGTAGGAGCCCCCAATAAAATTATTTTAAAAATAGATAAAATTCTCTCTTATACACATATGTGTCTATGAATTTGTTTTTCAAGTCAACCTGAACTAACACAAATGCTTTTCTATTTTTTTCTCATGTCATTGTAGTTGGTGTTTTACTTACTTCTTTGCTTTCTTTCTGTTTGTATGATTTTCTGAATATGAAAATCCAGTGTAAGTAGACCTATAGAGACAGTATCTGCATGGAGAATTGTCTAAGGACATGGCAGGGACGAATGAAGGGAAATGGGGACCCACAATGAGTAGGAGAATAAAATGTCCTGAAACTGGTTGTGGTGATGATCACATAAATCTCCTTAATATGATTGAATGACTAGATTGTCTGCTATGTGAATCATTAAACTATTAATAGATAGAGTAGTACTGTATTGTATGCTATATGAATTTTGAACTATTGAAAAGTAGAGTAGTACTGCACCATAGTATTTATTAGACTGCAAATTTTGGGGAACCAGGCCCCCATATCTTTCCCCTTGAAGAGCTGGAGAATGGCTGTGGTTCCACCATGAACCTGTGGGTTAGCAGTCAATGACTTTCCCCACTGTGACCCCAGGGATCATCATAAAGGTAACAGGAGAAGCAAAAAATGACTTGAAGCTAAGTTTACCTAGCTGCTAAACCTCCTACTGTTTCTATGATGATGTAACCTAAGCATTGTAGAAATTTCTTTTTTTGTGAATTTTGTGATTTCCCCTCTCATTATAGGTAAGCTAAAAGAAAAAAGGATAAAAAATGAAAGTGAACTATCACAGTTTGGAAAGAACCTGTTATAATGTTTTTCTGAATATTGTTCCAACCCCCCCCCCTTTACATGTGTGTTGATGAGTGTGTGACACCTTAGATTCATATTTACCACATGAATATAGCACTCACCGGGTTTGTGATGAGACACCTAGACCATATAATGAAGGCACAACAGTGGACTGATATATTTTCAACTCGAGAGTCAGAAAATTAGGAGATCCATAGTAGGAATAAGGTGCTATTTCCTCCAAAATTCAAAATGAAAACATTTCTGTCATAAATGCAGTTGTGCCCTTTGAAAAGATATGTTGAATGGTGAGCAAATCATCTGAGAAGCTGAGCTATGAAATATTGTCAATTAATGTGCCCCTTCCCGCCATAACTCCTTATGTGCTGTATTGTAATTCTGGACTCTCTGCCTGTGGCTGTGATCCAATTTTGAAGGAAGTTCTCTATTAAAGGATTATGATGTGGCAAACTCCTGATCTTAGTGTAGGGTGTGAACCAAGCCACACCCTTTGTTTCCTTAGTGGCAACTTTAAACTCTCCTTACTAGAGGGTGTGACTTAAGACAACTTTTCATTTCCTGTGGGGATATATGTCTGCTAAAAGACATCCTCACTTCTATCAAAACGATTCCTCAGAGTCATCTAGGACACAAACAAAACCCTCAGAAACTTGGAAGAGCACAATAAGATTTCCATCTGAAGTGGCAGAGACCACCAAGACCAGATGAGATGTGGCACCAGAGACTGTGGCACAGAGACTCAGAGGAGTAGCCCAGAGCTTTGCGGTCACCTTCTCTTCATCTAGTCTGAGACAATGGGGCTTTGGGGTAGATCAACAGACTAGCTTCCTGGCTTATGTAGGCAAAGAGCAGGGACCACATGACCCAAAACCTGAGGACCGGCTTGAGACTCTTAGCTGCTGACTGAAGAGAAGTGTGTCTATGGTCCAATGATTATATCCTTACTAGTTGCTGTTCTTGGCTTGTGGTAACTGTATTAGGCTAGATGTCTAGAGAAACAAAACAGTGACACTCATTTATGTATCCCAGATTAAGAGTCTCGGGGGTTCCTCTAACTTCTACCAGTCAAGTAAGTCTGATCTTTTTCCTTTAAAAAATAATTAAAATTTTTTTCTAGAATTCCCTCTCATTCTATCTAGAACTATCTGCTGTGTTCCTGGTCAGAACATTGGGTAGTCGTAGCCAGGCACTATCTTGTTCTTGTCTCAGGATAGATGAGGCCATGGGTCATGTGGGCAGTTAGTCTCATAGACTAGTTTCTTCATTGAGTCTTTGATTTCCTTCATTCTCATTTGTCCCAGACAAGTTGAGACCAACAGCTCATAAACTTTTGAGACCCTAGGAGCTACTTATCACATAATAGTCAGAGGAAATCATCCTCCAACCACCAAAGGGCCAGTAGGCACAATTGTACAGTGATAATATATAAAGATTATAGTAAAGTCACAGAGGATAGGAAAGATAGGAGAAGATATAAAATAAAGGAGACACATATTTATGATAGCAAGCTCACCTCAGTCCCTCTTGATGGTCCATGTCAAACTAGAAAAAAAGTGCGAGTCTGTACTTACTTGGGACATGTATAGGTAGCCAAAGACATGCATATTCAGTAGTTATATGTGACACAAAGTGGGTGGTATATACATCAAGGTCCCTGAGCTTATAGGTGAGGAAATCTAATGCCTGCATTGGGGAAAAGTACGAGGGGGGTTGGGTGACACTGAGGGAAGAAAGAGCAACAAGATGTCTGCTATAGGGAGATATAACCAACCATGTGCTCACTTTAAGGAGAACGATATTTAAAATAGGATAACGTACTTGGACTTTATCTCTAACTTTCCAAAGTGGAAGCTTTCCTACCATGGAATACTAACTAGCATTCCAGATTCCCTCTGATATAAGTTAGGGAATATAGGGAACATATTTTCTTCAGTGTTAGTTTCCCACACATAACAATGTTTATTAGAACACAAAACTGATAAACTATGTTGTTAAAATTAATTGAATTGTCCTATGAGACTATGGTCCTTAGTCTTCAAAGCCAGTAAGCCAATCCTTGGAGCTATCTGGTACTGTGTGGGAGCTGTCTGTGACTCAGCTCATATGTGTCTTATTTTACATGTGAATCTATATAGCGTACACAAAGGAGCCCAGTGTCATGGTGGTTACATGTTGGGCTACTAACCTCCAGGTTGAGAGTTCAAAACCACCAACTGCTTCTGGGATACACATGAAACTTTCTACCCCAGTCAAGCATTACAATTTCAGAAACCTAGGAAGGCAGTTCTTTGAAAGTAGCTAGGGCTGTGCCATCAGAATTTCATTGAAAAATCTTAGTCTATCCACCCCACAACCCTAAATTTACCTCTTCAGAATTTTTTTATTACCTAAACCCAAAGAACATTTAAAAGGAACAACATCTGAGTCTCTTGAGAATACCAACACTATCACTTTGACCTGATGTAAATAGAAAAAAACAAACTAAAGAAGCAACCTCACTGCCATCGACTTATGCCAACTTAGGGCACCCCTCTAAGACTGGCGAGAATTCCACCTGTGAGTTTCCAGGACTGCAATTCTTTACAGGAGTAGAAAGCGCTACCCCTCTGGGAGCAGGTGGTGGTTTTGAACTGCCGACCGTGGAGTTATCAGCTCATGGTGTAACCCCTATCCCACTAAGGTTCCTGGTGTAAATAGAAGGGAAGCGTTAGAGAGATGAAACTCCACTTGCAGACGTGTATAACCTTCCTCAGTAAGGAGCAGAGTCTTTTCCTCTTCTACACATTGCTATGAGTTAGAATAGACTCAATGGCAGTGAGTGGGTATAAGAGGAAGATAGGCTCACCCCTCAAAAGCTAGCTCCAACTTCACTTCCCATTGACTCCTCTCCGGAGATTCCCCAGCCCCCTTCCCTCAGAAGCAAAGATGACAATAATTCCTTGTACTCTCTTTGCCTTCCTTCCATGGCTGAAACCTACTATTCTTAGATCTCATATGACATGCAGTCCTAATCTGAGTTACATGTCTAGGTGAGCCATGCAATAGTTATGACCCTTCCATATAGAATTGCTTTTTGTAGAGCCAACATCTAGTGTCATATTTGGCACAGATAACTGTTTGCCAACTAAGGAAAGGTGAAATTCAGGCTGGACCATAAATAGCAATGGCATTGTTGCAGGGTAGCTCTCCAGGATCCAAAGTCTAGTAAACCCCCCTGCACTTAGGGACACAAATGAGTCATACAAAGAGACCAGAATGGAGCAGAGATGGATAAATCCTGGATAAATCAAAGTGCATTATTTACATCATCTATATTCAGATGATGTACAGAACATCAGGACTAAACAAAGGACTAGACAGAACAAAGGACTCAAATGGCTTAAAATCAGGCAAAATATTGATCAAAATTGTATCCTCTCACCATACTTATTCAACCTGTATGTTGAGCACATAATCAGAGAGGCCGAATTATATGAAGAAGAATGAAGCATAACAATTGGAGGGAGACATTAATCGCCTTCCCTACACAGAGGACTGGGCTAAGTATAGTCATTGAAGCCAGAATATTTATAAAGAAGTCAATGCTCTGCCAAATCACACTGGGTTGATGCGATAGCCGCGTGCTTCGTGCACTCAGGTGCCTCCAGATCGGTTCCTACCCACAGTGACTCGGAGCACAACAGGATGCAACACCGCCCTGTGCCCGGGCCATCCTCACAATCTTGACGTTTGAGGCCATTGTTGCAGCCGCTGTTGGTCCATCTCACGCAGGGTCGTCCTCATTGTTGTTGCCCTTCTGCTTTACCCGGCATAATGCCCATTACCAGGGACCGGTCTCTCCTCCTAGCAGGTCTAAAGTCCATGAGACACGTTTCATAGTCCTTACTTCTACAGAGTATTCTAGTATAGGCATATTCTTTTTGTGTGTCAGACACACACATACTTTCTGTCAACCTTGTGACCTCTTCCCCGCCCCCCCCCCTTTAGGGATGTGGGGACAGAAAGCTGTAAGGTCAGGCTGGTTTTTAATTGCTCTATTTCTGGGACTTGGGGGAACCCATTCAATGAAATAAGTTCAATAGGAGCTGCCATTGGATTCGAAAGCTTTGTGACCTATTTAGCCAAAAACTCCTCCACACAAACCTCATTGAACTCATTGCACACGATCTCCCACATATCAGCACGTATTCAAAACGGTCCATCTGGCCCACTGAAAATCACCTACTGGCTTCTGTACAGTGCATGATTGCCGGCACTTCCTCGGACACTATAATTAGGCGGTTGTGTAAGGAGTGCATGTTTGAAGAGCAACTCCATTTGGCTCATGATGTCACTCTGTCACTCTAGTCCCGTCGCATCATACGGCCTTCGCTGTGGAGCAGTTGGAATTTAATACACATGAAATCAGACCTTCATTGAGCTTCACATGAAGTAATGATAGCTCTTAGGATGAATCATTTGGAACAAGGTCCTTTACCTGCCTCTAACAGTTATGATATTAAGAATCCGAAGTTGTGAGAATCCTGCTTTCTACATTCAATCTGGACAACGAAAGCTATGCCATCCAGAGATTTTGGTTGCTTACATCAAAAGTTGAGGTTCCTAGCATCAACACCGCAGTCATTTGTAATGCGTGGTGTGTAAATGGCCTTTTCATTCATTCCACCACCACCACTCCCAACCTGTTGCCCTCACTGAAATCCTGTCAAACAGAGAAGTACATACAGCTCCATGACATTTCCAAGGTTGTAAAGTTCGAACTTGGTGCTGCAGTGGTTATGAATTCGGTTGCTAACTCTATGGTCAGCACTTTGAAACCACTGACCACTCTGAGGGAGGAAAACTGGGCTTTCTCATAAATAATTGTCCTCTAGAAGACAACCTTGTCTCGATGGCAGTGAGTTTGAGAAAGTTTTAACAATAACAGGCTGCCACATCTATTTCCCACAGAATGGTTGGTGAGAATGCACCCAAGTGCTTAACTAGTGCAACACAAGTTCTTCCTCCCTTCCCTTCCTATACCCAGACAATGACCACATCCGGAACAGGTCACTGTTTAAGCATCAGCGTCTTCCATGTTTCTCTCTTTCTATGCCAACCCATCTGGTCCCAGTCAGTGTCCTGTCCTCTCTTACGTTGGACCACTACATTAGTCTCTTTATTGGTTTCTTTTGACGGTAGTGGCCTTTCTGAATGATTATTTAAAACCTGTTGTCTAGTTTAAAGCCTTTTGGCTGCACTTCTATGCTCTTGGTGCACAACCCGGATACTTCAACTTGACCTATAGATTTCCTCCATGGCCTGTCCTTTTATACATATCTCAAACCTCAAGCTATGTCCCTCTAACTCTACTATTAGCACACTAGAAAATCAGTTTATTTTCAGCAGCTCAACTATGCCAAAGCCTCTTCTCCTTAAAAGATCTTTATACAAATTCCTTCTTCCTGGAATACTCCTCACCCCTGCTGCAACCCCTTCCTTTGCCCTGGTCAATCCTCATTACCCTTCAAGAACTACTTTGAAATGCTTCATCCTTGAGTTAGGTTTTGTGATAACTTGGCTGGGTTAGGATTCTCAGTGGTTTGGCAGTTAAGACCTAGAAATTCCCCAACAGTGACCTACCACACCGTAATCAACTCCCTTAAATCAGTTGTAAGGTTAGGGTGGAATATAACACCCTTACTCAGGTCACAGCCCTCATACAATTGAAAGGAAGTTTCTTGGAGTTGCAACCTACTTCCTATGTAAGTGGATGTTGTGGGAAAGCTTGTTTGATTTGGGTGGGGGGCTGGGTCTATAGTTTGCATCTGGCTTATTCTTTTTTGTTTTCAAATCATTTCATTGGGGCTCATGACTCATTACAATCCATCCATCCATTCACCCATCCATCCATCCATCCATCCATCCATCCATCCATCCATCCATCCAGTGTGGCAAGCATTTATACACATTGCCATCATCATTTTCAAAATATTTTCTTTTTACTTGAGCCCTTGATATCAGCTCCTCATTTCCACCCCTCTTCCTCATGAACCCTTGATAATTAAAAAAATTTTTTTTTCTTGTCTTACTCTGATCACTGTTTCCCTTCACCCACTTATCTATTGTCCATCTCCCTGGGAGGGGGATTATATGTAGATCATTGTGATCAATTCCTCCTTTCTCCTCCCACCTCTCCCTTACCCTTTAGGTATCTCTATTTTCACTATTAATCCTGGAGGTGGATTATCTGTCCTGGATTTCCTGAGTTTCGAGCTCTTATCTGTGCCAGCGCATACATGCTCTGGTCTAGCTGGTTTTGTAAGGTAGAACTGAAGTCATGAGAATGTGTGTGGGGGTGCATGGGTGGGGGTGGGGGAGGAAGCATTAAAGAACTAGAGGAAAGTTGTATGTTTCATTGGTGCTATGCTGCATTGTGACTAGTTCATCTCTTCTTTGTGACCCTTCTCTAAGGGGATGTCCAATTGTCTAGAGATAGGCTTTGGGTCTCCACTCCACACTCCCCCACATTCACATTGATATGATTTTTTTGTTCTGGATTTTTGATCCGATTGACACCTCATGATGGCACATGCTGGTGTGCTTCTACCATGGAGATTTTGTTCTCAGGTAGATGTTTGTTTATCTTCAAGTCTTTAAGACCCCAGACACGATATCTTTTGATAGCTGGGCACCATCAGCTTTCTTCACCAAATTTGCTTATGCACCAATTTTGTCTTCAGTGATTGTGTCAGGGAAGGTGAACATCAGAATGCCAAGTTATTAGAACCAAGTGTTCTTTCAGTGAGGGAGTACTTGAGTAGAGTTCCAGCTGTCAGCCTGCTACCTTAATGCTTAACATATAAATATATGTACATATATCTATTTCCCTATCTTTATATATAAATATATGTACATATGTAAATGCCTGTATGCAGACCTCTAGAAATGCCCTTTGCCTTCAGGTTCTTTTCTCTATTTCCTTTTACTTTCCATTTGTTCCATTATCATGTACTTTGCCTTCATTTCAGGTTTCAATAATTCCTCTCAGCTACATTGCCCTTGATTAAGCTCTATCAGGCATCCTATGCCCTCCTCTCCTTCGATTTTGGATCAATTGTTGTTCACTTGTCTCTGAGTTTGTTAACACCCACTACCTCTCCCCCCAATTCTCCGTTTCTTGTGCCTCCACCTGGAACTGTCAGTCCCATTGTTTTCTATCCTTTGGATTTTTTATCCCACCTATCTTATCTAGATAGACATGGAGAGACAATAATATGCACAAAAACAAGAAAATAAAACAAAAACAGTCAAAGAAAGCAAAAAACCAAAACCCAAACAATGACCAAAAAAGTAAAGCCTATAAACAACTACAGGTCTATTTGTTGACCTTTAAGAGTGTTTTCCAGTTGAAGCTGGGCTGCCATGTCCCAGCCCCAAAGTCTATTTTTGGCATTTCCAGGGGACCTTATTCCTTTGCTCCCCTTGCTGCTCTATTGTATGTCCTAAGTGGGGTCCTAAGTGACCCCAATGTAATGGGGTCAGATGGACACAATTCCTGCACTGTGTCTCCAGTGTTGTCCCCCATAGGGCTCTGGGTCAGTGAGGGATGTCATGTCTGTGTCTGGTGGTTGGGCGGGCCCTGTGGCCCTCTCTGTGCAGTAGGTACTCCACGCAGGAATATCATCCTCTGGGCTTGGTAGGCCACAATCTGATCCACCCTTTTCCCTCTCCTGTTCATCTGCTCCTGGGTGTCTGGTCAGATGTGCCCTCTCCCTAAGTTGTAGTGTCAGGGCTGTCCTCTGAAGTGCATTCTTCTGGAGGGGTTGGGCCTGGGGGTGAGGAGCATCTGACTTATTCTTTGGACTTGAGCCAATGGCTTTCCATAGTGCCTGCTGATCCTTGGAATTATCAGTATCCTGACATTCGACGTGCTGGCCTCAGCTGTACTTGCCTCTGTAGCCACAAACCTGTCCTGCTGACTTGGGGTTTACTAGCCTGATATCATCCCCTGAAACTACAAGAGTCAGGAGAAACCTCTTACCTGACAACTGACCCATGGACTTGACTGAAAAGCCTGTTTGGACTTGGACTTGCCCATTTCTACAATGATATGAGTCATTTTCTTTATGTAAATTTCTCTCTACATATACAGATAGAAACATCAGTGTTTTTGCTTCTCTAGTGAACTCAGCCAAAGGCAACCTGCCTACCCCATTGTATAGTTAATCACGTCCTACTCATTCACAGCCCTTGTAAAAATGCCAATTAATTACACACAAAGGCGCACACACACACGTGTGTGTGTGTGTGTGTGTGTGTGTGTGTGTGTGTATATATATATATATATATATATATATATATAATTTTCTCCTATGGGCTGTGTCTTCAAGCCAACTTTACTCCCAGTACATCATGTACTATATAAAGGACATCAAAGAACAGTATGGCAGGAATGAAGTTTATTATTGCAGGGGCAATGAGTTATTGAATGTCTCTTTTCTAGCCAGAGTCTCTGACTCCCACCGAATGATTGTTTACTGCATGGGTTTGGTAGGAAGGTGGGAAAGATCTTGATAGGATTCACCTGTGATTCATTGTGAACAGGATTCGCTGGAATGCCATCCTGCTGTGTATAAAATGATCTGCCTGGGATGCAGGGGGATGGATCTCATTACCAGCAAGTCAGGATGGAGTGTGTCTTCTGGAGATGAGGCCCCTGTGTGGTGAGCCTCCTGGATTCAGAGTACAGCTGTACCATCAGTGCAGCAGCAGAATCAGGGCCCAGAGTATGGAACAAAGTGACGACATTTCCAAGCCAGGAGCAAGGTAAGTGCTTTTTATTTTTTTGCCAGAAGCTGACTCACAGACTGGGGTCCCCCTGGAAACTTAATTGTGGAAACTGGGCTTGCTGACCCATGATAGTGAAGCTGGTGCCTTCAGGTTGGGGCTTACTGGAGCAAGGTGCTTCTGGGCACTTAACTCAGGGAGCTGGGCTTGCTGACCCACAGAGTTTGAGCGGAAAGTCTTGAGTTGAAGCTATAGTGGAGGGGGATGCCCCATTAGGTATTTGAATACATACCTGAAAGGGCTTTGTAACATATTCCGATAAACAACTCAACCCGGGCATTGATCACCAGCCTGACAAGCTGTCATTCTATTTGTCTGGAGTCCTGTGTCGCTGTAAGGAAAATCCTAATGGGGAATTTTCACCTTTGGAAAGAAACCCAATGCACGGCTTCACCCCATGTACTTCCTCTTTCCCGGAACACACCCGTTCCCTGACCCCCTGACTAGGGACCACGTCTGTTTTAGAAATCCCTGCCTATTCCGCTTCTGTGGCCTTACTCACGTCTGTGATCTTACTCGTGCCGATAAATGATAAAATCTCTGCCCACTCGACATGTAGGGCCCAGAGCTTCTGGGACCCTAGCACCTCTGGATAGCCTGCTAATCCAGTTCCCCTCTTGCCAGCTCGCCAGGAGTGCTGCGTGGTCATTCCCGACTCGTGGTTTTGCTATTACATAGTCATTGCAGTGCATATTAGGAACAGAGAAGTAAAACTGAGAACATTAATTAAGATAACACAATTATACCTCTCTGGATGCTATTGCTTATTTATTTATGTTCAGTTGCGATCCTGGTGGAACACTTTCGCTATTTAATCCCCAGGCTCAGTTGAGAGGACAGGTGGCAGGGTGGGAAGACCCTCTCCGGCTTTTCTGAGTCACCAGGGCTTGGTTGGAAAGGAAGTCAGAAGTCAGGGAGAGTCATCAGTTTTCAAACCTGATGGCCACATTAAAATCATAATAAAAATACAGAATCCATACCAGTCAACTTTTATTTTTAGATTTTTTTAAAATTAGGACAAAATACATATTCCTAATATTCCTAATATTTCAACCACTCATCAGTGTACAGTTCAGTGACATTAATTGCACTCAACACACTATGCTACCATCACCACTATTTCCAAAAACATTTCATCACCCTAACCAGAAATTCAGTCTCCCTTAAGCAACCACTCTCCACCATTCCCATCCCCCTAGTCCCTGATAACTAGTGATGCCCTTTCCCTCGGCACCTGCCCACGGCCATAGTGTATAGAGGAGGAAGAAGGGGCCGAGGTAAATGAAATATTACACCTGGGAGAGAGCAGAGACAAGGAATGCCTCCTCACATTTTCTTTCAACAGGCACATATTTTGCGGAACATTTTGCAATGTTCCTTTCTCTTGCTTCATTGATTCTCACTGCAGCCTTGAGAAGGCAGAGCAACCATTGTTTATCCTCATGTCACAGATAAAGAAAGAACAGCAGAGTCACTTGGTAGGTGACTCAACCAAGGTCAACATGACTGATGGGAGGCCTTGCTGGACAAGAGTCCCTGAGCTTCTGGTTCATGGCTGGATGTTTTCATCACGGCATCTCCTTACAAATAAATAGGCCACGATGGTTGGGAGGTCCACAATAGCTATCGCTGGCTATTACCTTACTCAGTTGGTGGCTGGGAGTAAGTCACGTGCCAAATGAAACTTCCAGAGATAGAGGAGCTTTGTGGGAACAGAAAATAGGCACCAGAGTTCATCGGCTGAACTGAAATCATAGCTGTGCTATTTGCCAGCTCTGGGACCCTGGGCAGGCTGCTTGGAGGCTTTGGTTGCCTCTTTCAAATGCTGGTCATAATGGCTTTCCCTCAGGTCCAAGATTAAGTGAGGCAGTCCTTACAAAACACTGAGGAAACAGAAGGAACTTTATACACACTAGATATACTCATGATCAAAGAGATTCTGGGCCAGGGCTCCCCTCTGACCATGGGGGGTCGCCCCCTTGCTGAGAATGTTCATTTACACTCCAGATACATCTAACATCGACATCTACATTTAACAAGGTCCCCAGCTGAGTCTCATAGATTGTAATAAGTAGATTCTAATTCAGTCTATCTGGGTGGAAATGCAAATTTCCAGCAGAAGTCAACTCTGTTGAGTGAACTGGTCTGGAACCAGTTTTTACCTTTGGGTAAAAATGCTGTGAATTGTCAGAAGAGCAATTTGAAGGCTGGGACTGTGTTAAAAGCAGGCAGGTTTGCAGGCTAATGTTGATTGTACTTTAACTATAGGTCTTAGTGATTGCCGCCTGGCTTCATGCATGCACCTCCTTGCCTCCTTGCATCAAACTCAGTGTTTGCATGTGAGAGGACAGGATGTGGGCACAGCCTCCCAGTGGGTCAAAGGAGGGGGTCGGCAGTATTCTAAAAACTCAACCTCACCCTCAGTAGCCTTCATACATTTCTCCCTAGAAGGTAGTGGTGCCCTCCTGCCCCCCCCCCCCAAATAAAAAGAAACATTTCTGCAAAAATACATTATGTTTCTCTCACACAAAATACATTACGTGTCTATCCCTGATTTGGATAGACACAGTTTTTTTTTTTTTTAATAAAAAGTGAGAATATTTTACTGTTAATCTGAAAATGATTTCATTATGATAGCTATTTAGGAGCATATATCTTTAACACACACACACAGACACACACACACAGACACACACACACACCAATCTAGAAATGATGCTTTAAGGACTTCCCTCAACCAAGTACTGAACATTGTTATTTTTTGTACCGTTGCCCCTACCCCCTTCTCCTTAGTCTAAAAGCAGGGTCTCTAAATTTAAAAGTAGAAAATGTAAATTTAGAATGCTTTTTGACATTGACATTAAAATTTCAACGGAGAGTCAGGGGGAAAGGCGAAGGAGCTGGGAAAAGAAGCTGTAGGTGATCAAAGCAGAGAAACCTGTTTTCTAAAGAAGAGAAGTCCAGATCACTGCTGGGGAAGAGGGAGGAGAAGTTGGGACTGTGCTGAAGTTCCTGGGGCAGCGGTTCTCAACCTGTGGGTCATGACCCCTTTGGGGGTTGAACAACCCTTTTACAGGGGTTGCCCAATTCATAACAGTAGCAAAGTTACAGTTAGGAAGTAGCCAAGAAAATAATGTTATGGTTGGGGGTTCCCCACAACATGAGGAACTGTATTAAAGGGTTCTGTTCTTGCATTTGGTCCATAGATCTAGGGCACGCTCAGGACACTCATCCTCTCCAAATTCCCAAGAGTGACAGAAAATTGAAGCTGGATTGGTTAATTTCCAGGTCCGGAATCCCACATTGGCCTTAGCAGCTCATGCCCTTCTTGAGGGCGGCTGATTCAGGGAACCAGGTCAGAATGGGAAAGGAGCCAGCAAATCACACAGTGCAGCTGGTGAACTTGCTTGGTGGAAGGGTGAGAGGGCCGGCCCTGAAACCAGGACTCCAAGTCCCCAAGCCAAGGTCCTTTCTTCAGGACATCTACCCCCTCGGAGTGTTCCCCCACTGACAGGAGTCCCTTGTTTGATTTAAAGATTCCTTTTAAGAATCAATCTATTTTATTAAGAATTGAATCTTTTGAGCTAGTGTTTTCCAGACCTTGAGTGATTTGCTTCAGAATACCTCTGTTTGGATTCTTTGCGTCAAGTTCAATTCTCAGAGGCCAAGGTCATCCACAGCTGTACACATGCAAAGGGGAATTCTCGCACTAAAGTCCATTGACCACTTGACCTTTGTATTGATTCTGAATGACATTGATTTCCCTGCACTTCTTTAGAAAGTTTAGAACTGTTTTGCTTGTAATTCCTCCCCCATCCCTACTACATCAGCATTCCACGAAGATGCTGATCAGAGGTGTCCCGTGGAGGTTTTACAGGGGAACGGAGGCCATTTCAGGCTCTACTCACCCCATTATTCACTGCAGGGCTCTAAAGAGCAAGCTCAGAGATGCAAACTCAGAGATGCCCTCTCCTCCACCAAGCTGTGCTTCGGGTCAAATCTTCCCTAGTGATCGAGAGTGACATATCCCAGTTAATGAGTAAGGTGGTTTAGGGGCAAGACCGAATGCATTCGCATATTTCTCTATCTTCTAATTCCTTCTGAGTAAGTAAAAAGAAAGCAGGTCATGGGTGATGTTACTGCTTGGACATGTGTGTGTGTGTGGTGGTGGTGGTGGTGGTGGTGGCACTGAAGAGGGAAGGGGGGCTCTGACCTGGGAAATGAAACTCTCTCAAAGTTCTATCAGTTTATTTGTTGAGGTTAAAAAAAAGTTGGTAGTGAGTTTCGAATGGGATTGGGGGAAGCACAGTTGTGAGGTCAAGAATTACTGAGTAGGTAGCTGCTCCCCACTTTTTGTATCCGTGCCTTGGAACTTATCTCAGCTGGTAGTTTCAGGTGCTATAGCTCACGGAAGAGTGACCCTGTACACTGGACGATGAGAAGTTAACTTGACAGGGATAGAGGAACCTTTCGCCTCAGTGAAATTCCCAGAGGTCCGGCAGCATGAGGCACGTCATTCCTAATAACATGAAGAATAAACTCTTGCAACTGAGGCTCCCCACAGCTAAAAAGGAGGCACAATGCCTGGTGGAGCTTTTACGATTTTGGAGGCAACAACTCCCTCATGTGAGTGCGCTACTCTGGATGATTTAACAAGTGACTCATTTTCTCGTGGTCCAGTGCCATTCAGTTGGTTCGGATAGGCAAGAGCCCGGTCGACCACAAAATGAAACACTGCCCGCCTCGGCACATCCTCACAATCATTGCGATGCCGCAGCCCATTTTTGCAACCACCGTGACCAACGCATCTGTGCTGGGTTTTGTGTCATTTGACTGCACTAGTGTCCTCAGTCGTTTCCCAGAAAGGCCTGCCCCATATTGTGACCTAGCAGTGTCAATAACTCTAGGACGAGATAAGTGTAGGTGTAGGTAGCATTTGTGGGAAGATTCGGGTGGAATGCAACCCTTTACTCAGATTGCAGCCTGAGGATGTCTCCTAGGGGTGTGATTTACTTGATATCTGCAAATAGAGGTTGTGGAGAACTCCCTTCTATTCTTCCTGCTGACCTGGATCCTGCATCTGGCTTCTTGGGACTTGGGCTGGTCTGCCATGTTGCCTGCTGACCCTGGGAGCTCTTGGTGGCTTTGCCATGTAACCTGCTGACCTTGGGCTCATTTGACTTGGCCCCCTCCAGCCTGTCTCTTGGTTGGTCCTGGAAGCTACGTGAGTCAGGTAGAGTCTCCAGCTTATCATCTGACCCGAAGACTTACGTAAGCTGAACAGGTCTTGCCAGCTTTTCCTCTGTGGGGGCTGCACACTCTTGATATACATATCTCTTTTATACATATATAAATGTCTGGTTTTGTTTCTCTAGAAAACTCAGCCTAACCTAAAATCTCTTCTTTCTGTTTTTGATGACCCTCTATTTTACTATAGGGATAAAGGAAGAAGAGTGAGAAAGATGGGACTTTCTACTTCTGTAAAGAGTTAATTTTGGAAACTCACAGGGGCATCAACTCGATGCTGACACAGCATCAGGATTGGAGGAAGGTTTATTAACAACCTGAGATATGCAGGTTACTGACAGTAAGGAAGACTGAAAGCATTTGCTTCTAAAGATGAACGATTATAGTCTTCACTATGAATACAATTTAATGTAAATAAGACCCAAATCCTCACGGCTGGACCAATAGGTAATTTCATGATAAATGGAGTCCAGACTGAAGTTGTCAATAAGTCTTGGCTTGCGGATCCACCATCAAAGCTTATGAAAGCAGCAGTCCTGAGACCAAGGAACACATTACATTGGGTAAATCTGTGTCACAGGACCTCTTTAAAGCAAGGATTGAAAAGCAAGGATGTGTTACTTTGAGGCCTCAGGTGCACCTGACCCAAGCCAGGATATTTTCAATGGACTCAAATGCATGTGAAAGTTAGACACTGAATAATGAAGACTGTAGAATAATTGATACCTTTGAATTATTTTGCTGGAGAAAAATATTGAAAGAATCATGGACTGCCAAAAGAATAAACAAATCTGTCTTGGAAGAAATGCAACCTGAACGCTCCCTAAGGCCAGGGTGATGAGACTTCATCTTACACGCTTTGGACATATTATCAGGAGAGACTAGTCTCTGGAGAAGTTCATCATGGTTGGTAAAGTGGAGGGGCCTTGAAATAAGAGGAAGACCCTTGTGTTAGACTGGACTGACTATAGAAATAAATCCAGTGACATGAATATGTGTAAGAAAGAGCTTTCTACCAGGAAATAATTCTATATCAACGAAAGTCCAAGCCCAGTCCAATTCAAGTCCTTAAATCCAACACAAATTCATAAGTCCCTCTTAAGATTCATGTAGCCACATGCAGTGATGCAGGATGCCAGGAGATCACAGGCTAGAGGATGCAGAGTGTGTGGATCCAAGCTTGATGGAAATATGGCAGGTCTCTGGCAGCTCTCAGAGTGGCCAATGAGCAGGGAAATGATGGCAAAGAGAGGGAGCAGGTCCCTGGGTTCTTTTTATTATTTTTTTAGGCATCACCGCCCTCTGGTGGGAGTGGGAGGCCCAGCCTTGCTCCTGGAGAGCTGCGGCTGGATTTAAACCACCAAGTCAATGGGCCACACTCAACCACTATGCCACTGGGGCTCAGCCCCCTGGTTCCTTTTTATGAGGGACCATGCCCATAACAAGGCACCATCAGGCTGTGACAGGTCATATATCACCCCTACACTTTTATATATCTTCAAGTAGACATAAAATTAGGTAATTATCATAGTCCTTGACATGATGGATTGACCCAGTGGCTACAACAATAAGCTCAAACAGAGCAATTGTAAGGATGGCCCAGGACTGAGCAGTGTTGTCTTCTGTTAGACACTGTGATTGCTTTTAATGTTATAAGTAGAAGCTGACTCAATAGCATCCAAAGTCATGGATACTTTTTTGTTACTAGATTCAATTAACATAATGTCATCAGAGTCATGAACGGTGTGACGTATAAAATATCAAAACCCTTTCGGATAAAATTATAACAGAGTGGTGTGTGGGAGGGTTACTATACCTCTGAGATAGGACAGAACAAGTTCATGGTTAGCTTCGGGAGCTGAAGGCAAACTGCTGTGAGGGATCCTTTGAAACCAGCATTGAGACCTGGTCAACACCTGCATCCTAGGTACCTGGAGAGTAAATGTTAATTTACTGGTGTGATAAAACCACATCTAAAACAGCAATTGCAATCACTATCTGGTTGTTTTGTGGTGCAATGAATCACCTAATATGGTTCTTTTAGTCACACTCTTTGAGATTCCTATGAAAGACTTGACAGGCCCACAATGATAGTCCAATTAACAACAAACAAACAAAAACAGAACAAAAAATGCTGGAGAGGGTGCAGAGAGGTAGATTATAAGTCTTACTCACTGCCGGTGAGCTTGTAAATATGTGCAACCATTGTGATAAGTGATATGACACAATCTAAAACAATTGGGGACAGAAGCACCATGCAACCTAGCAATACCTTTGCTGTGTATGTACCCTAAAGAAATAAGAAAAAGTACACGAACAGACATATGCTCTCCCATGACAGTTCACAGTAGTAGGAAGCTGGAGACAGCCCAAATGTAGATGATTGGATAATGAAATGCTGGTGCATATACAATGGAATACTAGGAATCCCTAAAAAGCAATGATGAAACCATGAACCACCTCATGAGATGGATGGACCTGGAAACCATTATGCTGAGTAAGACTAGTCAATAATTATAAAAGGACAAATATTCTGAATGTCCACTACGATAAGAATAAAGGCAGGCTTCTGCTTTTGGGTCATATAATCTGATATGCCAATTAAAAGATAGAGAGCCTGCCCAGCACTCATGAGCCATATATCACCCTTCGGAAGTGTATACCTTGAAAACCACTTTGACAGAGGAGACCTCACCTCAGCTGGGATCAGTTTTTTAAAGATGTGATGAGATGGAGAACACCATTCAGTTGCTGCCATATAACACTCTGTAAGATTACCCCACTTACAAGAATGATACGAGAACCTGATGGGAAAGTGAATTCAAGATGGTGATTGAATTTCCGTTGGTGGGTAAACCAGGTGGAACAAACTCCCACAGGGGAAACAAACAAGCAAATAAAAATGCTTAACAATGCTTACATAGAATACAAGGGGAGAACATGCCCCGTACTATGTTCTTAATTGGACACTTCTGATTTAGTTGCAATCCAGCCCTTGGTAGCCCAGGCCTATAGATTACTAAGCCTTTAGACTCTGACCTTTCAAAGCACACAACATCCTCCAGAGGTCGCACCAAAAGGATTCTATACTGAAGCCTCACTAAGTGAACTGGACTTTACCTCAAACTCACCTGTAGCAAATTTAGCTGGCAGAATTCTTTGGACTTAGGGTAGAAATGCCCTAGTGCAGTGGTTCTCAACCTGTGGGTTGCAACCCGTTTGAGGGTTGAACAACACTTTCACAGGGGTCGCCCAATTCATAACAGTTGCAAAATTACAGTTATAAAGTAGCAACGAAAATAATTTTATGGTTGGGGGGATCCCCACAACATGAGGAACTGTATTAAAGGGCCGTGACATTAGGAAGGTTGAGAACCACTGCCCTGGTGTGAGAAGAAGCAGATGTCTGTTATCCCAAGGTTATGGAGTTGATGCCTGGTGGACTTTGGTTTGGATCTCTTGTTTTGAGGGTGCTCAATGAGTGGTGGCTTGGGATCACCATATATTTAATATTTTTATGCTTTTCTTCCGTATGATATGTATTAGTTGATATGGTTCTGCCTCTGTGAATGAGTGTTATTGAAAGTTTTGTCCTATCATCAACCTTCATTATTCATGAAAATAGTGTCAAGTCACTTAAGAGCTTAATCTGTGTAAGTCAACAATTCATGTACTGCAGTCTGAAGTTAGCCTATACTTATATGGTCTCTTTTTCTCACAGTGTTTTAAATTCTATAACATTGGCTTTATTAATGACACTATCAACAGAAGTACCTTATGCCACAGGAGGATGATTTATGACATTTTGTATCATTATAAATGATACATTTATACATTTTATGTACACAACCACACATTTATAATGTATACATCTATAACATTTTAACTCAGTAGAGAACATTATAAATCATCCCTCTGGGACGTAAGGTAATTCTATTGATAGTGTCATTAATTTAGCCAATGTTACAGATTTAAAAATACTGTTCTGAAAAGGAGATTAGACAAGTAAAGGTCAGCTTCTGACCGTAACACATGAATGGTTGACTTGTATAGATTAATGTTCTCTATCATAAATAAGAATTTCCTGGGGCATAGTAATTATCTACCCCAGATTTCATATACATAAAATCCCACTCTATGGGAGAAAGATGAAGTTTTCTACTCACTTAAAAAGTTACAGGCTCAGAGACCCACAGGGCAGTTCTGCCCTGTCCTAAAGGGTTGCTGCTCCTCACAGTGAGTTTGGAGGCTTTTCTCTATCAGAAAATGACAATTATTTCTCTGACGCAAACTAGCAACATATGTAAATCATAGATATATGAATGCATTTTGGGCTCATACTTAATTCTGGTGCCAACCTAAGAACAATCTGTTTGTATGACATGGCCCTGCTCAGTGATTAGCTATAGCAAAGTGTGGGAAAGAAGCCAGCTGGTGCCAGCTATTTGAAACAACAGTGTGTGAGGTCTTAAAATCTTATCTTCTAACAAGCAGCCATCTAGAGAAGTGTGGAGTAGGTCCACAAAAAAGAAGCACACTAGCCTGTGTGATCTAAAGGTTGTAAATAATAAAATACAAATCTGAAGGAGGGAATGGTATTAGCGCTTAAATCGTGAACACCTTTATGGAAGGCTATGGATGACAATGGAAGTCCAAAATCCATTTGCAGGATCAACACACAAATTAAGCCTCTGGGAATAACCTCTGAACATAGTCTGAAGATGGGACTGGCCTTGCTATCAGACATAGAGCATTGCAAAATTGATTATGGCAGTTATGATTAGGTTAGAATGTAATACCTTATCATTTGATCTCCCTTTTGTTCCATTTAAAGTTGTTTCAGTTTATAATATTTTCTGCTTTATTTTTTACTGAGATTTTTCTATATTTTGCCTATTCATTGGTTTCTTTTTGTTGTTTACTTCGTGCTCATGTTTTTATATAGGAAATGCAAGACAGATAGATCTATAGAGACAGTAACTGGATTAATAAGTGCCTAGTGCCATGGCAATGAAGAATGGGGAAAATGCAAGCTAATAACAATGGAGGTGAGAAGAAAATTGTTCTGAAATTAATTGTAGTCATGATTGTACAAATCTTCTTGAGATGATTAATGATTAAATTGTTTGACATGTGTACTGTATGATTATATATGTATACATATATATATATATTTAAGTCTGTTAGGGGTATTAGTTTGGGTAGACTAGAGAAACACATTCATAGACAAAACTTATGTGTACAAGAAAGAGATTTATATGCAAGAACAATTGAATATTGAGAAAACATCCCAGTCCAGTCCAAATCAAGTCCATAAATCCAATATTATTCCATATGTCTGATCCCAATCTATAAAGTCCTCTTCAGACTCATGAAACACATGCTGAATGCAGGAAGATGATGGGCCAGGGGGTGGAAAATCTTGTGGATCCAGTGCCAGTGGAAGCATCTCAGCATTGGCAGGGGTCTCTACATGGATCCTCCAGCTCAGGGCACGAGTGTAACTCCATGCGTCTTGTCAGCTGTGATGTCTCCCAGGAAGTGAGAGTGTGTCCTGCCTCCAATGAGCTATTTTATCTCCATGGTATCTCCAAAAGAGGTCATCAAGCTGTGACCTGATTGACAGGATAAACTCTACCTCTTCACTTGTAAGTCTCAAACTGACAACAGATTATGTAACCACCTCAGTAGGACTATGCAAATGTGAGGTGTCTGTGGCCCACCGAGAAGACTGGATATCTTGCTAATAACGTAAATAAGATATAGAGCAACCAGGGACTGAGCCCCGGTGGCGCAGTGGTTGAGTGTGGGACTGCGGCCCACTGGCTTGGGGGTTCAAATCCAGCAGCAGCTCTCCAGGAGCAAGGCTGGGCCTCCCACTCCCACCAGAAGGCAGTGATGCCTAAAAAAAAAATGGAGAGAGCCACCCATGTAGGCTAGGTCAATGCAAATAGGCTTTATGGAACTTTAATGTGGGTACCGGTCAGTTTTCCAATTCTGCTAGTAACAAGTTATGTCAAAAGCAGAGGTGATGATATTAGTATTATTAAGAAAGCAGAGTCAGAAGTAGAGTGTATCCTCTGACCACAAGATCCCTGCTCACTGAGCATCTTTGATCCGCTAGACAGAGCTGTGATATCAGAAGGACGGCAGAGGAGTGGTAACAACATCCAGACTATGAGACAGAGAGATGGACGTTTCAACCCGTCAACTAACTCTTACTGCCCTTGAGTTGATGCCAACGCCAAGCAGCCCTGTAGGACAGGGTGGAATTTCCCAGGTAAATTCCTGAGACTGGAACTCTCTATAGGAGGAGGAAGCCCCATCTTTTTCTCATAGACTAGGCAAAGCTGAGTGTCTTTGTATAGGAACCTTGCTTGTGAGGTGCATCCTAGGCAGTTGTCTGGAATGAGGGTTTTCAACCCAAAGACCTAGCGCTGAGTGCCTTCACAATGACGCCACTGATGGAATAGAGTTGTTTTGTGGCTGATCTGGACTAAAGAAGAGGGCAGGGAGTCACCTGGTAGAGAGGCTAAGGACTAGAGAGAAATGTGACTGTGGGCATGACTGAAAAGGGAGTTCTTGACCAACGAACTGTATTCCGGGCATTTCTGACCCTGACCTGAAACATGCCAACTTCCCAAATAAATCCCATAGTTGTGAGTATTGTCAGTGACTTCTGTATGGTTATTGCAAAGGATGTTCAATTTAGTCAAGAGGCGCCTTGGGAGGGAAAGTTGGTTACACAATTGGTAAAGGAGCTGGGAGGATGCAGGCATCTCTGACTTCCACCATATACAGTCCATGGACTGCTGATGAGTTTGATTCTCTTTCCTCCTTGTGAAGTAAGAAGGCACTGCCCCCACACCATTTCTTTTTTTTTTTTTGTGGGGGGGCATCACTACTCTCCAGTGGTGGGAGTAGGAGGCCCAACCCCATCCCCACACCATTTCTACAGTTTATGATCATCTCAAGTCATTTTAATGTCATTCACCAAGATCCATCTCCCCTGCCTCCCAGTAATATGTTGTTACTGTTCGATGCTATCAAGTCTGTTTTGACTTATGTATAAAAGAACGAACACTACCTAGACCAGCACCATCATCACAGCTTTTATGTTTGAGCCCAGAGCTGTAGCTACTGTTTCTGTCAATATCATCATGAGCCCTTCTCTCTGATATTGCCCTTCTACTTTGCCAAATGTGATGTCCTTTTCCACACACTGGTCTCTCTAGATAGCATGTCCAAAATATAGGAGGCCAAGTCTGCCTATCGATTCCTAGGAGCATTCTTACTGTAATTCTTCAAGACAGTAGGTTTGTTGGTTCACACAGCTCTCAATGTTATTCAGCAGCACCATAATCTCAATGAATCAACTCTCTGTCTTCCTTAGTGTCCGACTTTCACATGAATATGAAGCAATTGAAAATACCATGCCTTCAGTCAGGTTCGTCTTAGTTCTCAGAGTGGTGTCTTTGATTTTCCGCATGTGAAAATATGTGAGTTAAATGGAGAGACTCTTTCTGTCTTTGATCTCAATTCCTCAGGAAGAGGAAGTCATGACAGCTTCTTCTTGCATTTTCCGACCATAGTAGCTTTGGGTCCATATGTCAGGGATTCAGTGTGGGGGTTATCCCAGATGTAGAATATGTAGATTCCTATGATGCACTCCAGGACTGGGAACATCATTATTTTTAGTTCAGGGACCTACTGGACCCACTGTGAGGTAAACCCGAGCTAAAACTCCATTAATATCTTGACCTCCATGCACCCCACTCTGACTGGGGTTTCTGAATTTCCTCTGAATTAGTGTCAATTCAGAGTCAGTGCCCAGTAATTCCTGAAAATGTTGATTGCTTCCATCTCGCCAATGAATAGTCCCTCTGATAAAAACCACATGGGAGTCTGGCAGAAAGATGACCATTATTCATTTTTGGTAGTATCACCATCATTAAGGAAGGTGAGGTGAGGGACCTCTCCTTCAATCAATCTCAGGAGTTGTAAGACTGTAAATTTACTCAAGTCTAGGAATTGAATGTGGTGCCATGACTCTATTCTGATGATTCAAGTAAGATGACCATTTACTTGACCCCAAATCCTTCTGCTTGTACAGTTCAGGTAAATGATTAGTAGAGTCCCTATCTAACTCACTCCCAGGACATGAGCTGCTAACCCAAAGGAGAAAAATGTGACAGTCTGCTTCCATAAAGATTTATAGTTTAGGAAATCTTACAGGGCAGTTCTACTCTGGTCAGTATAGTCACTCAGCGTCAGAATCCATTCAATGACACTGGGTTTGATTTTAGTTTATAGAAACCTTGATTTTAGTTTATAGAAACCTTGATTTTAGTTTATAGAAACCTTGCCTAAGGAGTCAAAGTCATAAACCCATATGGTTCAGGCCATTCTGATGACTGTGTTGTCCCAGTTGTCCTTCATAGTGACCATATTCACCTGGTCTTTGTTGGTAAAGTGTCACCACTTCGGCCCTACCAACAGGTGTCCAAGTAGCCCCATTTTAAAACCAAATCCACAGCAATTAAGTCCCTCCCCGCTCACAGCAATCCTACAGAAGACAGTAGAATTGCACCTTTGGTTTCTGAGGCTGTGGCTTTCAATGAAAGCAGAAATGATCAGCTTGGTCCCAGAAAGTGGCAAGTATTTTCAAACTGCTGACCTGTTGGTTACAGGGTTAGCAGCCCAACGGTAAACCACTACACCACTATGGTTCCTTCCCCGCCCTGCCCCCGTAGTAATTAGTGGTCTAATTTCAATTAGGGCAGTTCCCTCAGCATGGTAGTTACATAATCTGTTGTCAATTTGAGAGAGACTTAAGAGTGAAGGGGTGGAGTTCAATTCTTCAATAAGGTCGCAGTTTAATTGGAGGGCAGAGAGCTAACTAGTTTGCTGGAGGGGGGACACAGGCTTACTCCCTGCGAGACCCTTCTGAGGAAAAGTCACATGAAGCTACCCTGAGGCTGTCAATGGAGACCACTGCAAGCGCTGATATGCTTACAACGCCACTGGATCCACAAGACTTCCATCTTTCTGCATTCCGCATCATTGCATGTGTTTATGAGTGTGAAGAGGAGTTTATATATTGGTATCAGACATATGGGCTAATATTGGGCTTATGGACTTGATCTGGACTACAGTGGGATTTTTTTTGGTGGTGGTGGTATTGAGCTGTTTCCTTAATATATAATTATTCTTTGATGTAAAGCTCTTTCCTATAGACATGAATGTCCTTGGATTTGTTTTTCTAGTCAACCCTATCAACACAAGTTCTGAACTTTAACTTGATTTCATATAGGTCATAACACAATCCATGCTTTAGTGAGCCAGCCAAGCAAACTATTACATCCTTTCCTAACCTTTCAAGCTGAGATGCTGAATGAAGAATCTATGCAAGTGGGCCCATATTAATAAACTCAGGCTGATCCAATTTTATGTTCCAGGCACTATGTCACACTCTCAATAGTAATGCTCACGCATGCTCCCCAGGTGTCTGTAGTGCACGTTAGAAACATCAGCAATGTTAACTTATTTGATTGTAGTGCACTTTTTCCTGAGTCGTGGTTTGTACTTCACCTTTTAGGGGCTTGTTGAAACCTAAACCTAGAAGCAATAATGGGAATGCTTCCTGGGAACATGCATCAATGTCTTGCAGGGAATCTGCTTCAGGTAATGCCCCAGACACCATGTCAGCAGGCACAGAGGTGTTAATCTCATTAAATGTGGGAAGGAAGGAGAGTGGTCTTACTGATAATAGATTAGCATGCAAAAGTGAAGTATCTCTTCAGATGGAAGAGATATTGTTGGCAGGAGTGATTCAATAGAATTTAGGGACTGATGTCCCAGTCTTAGGTGCCATGGAAGCATAGTGGGCTGTGCGTTGAGTTGAAGTTCAAGCCCACTGTGGTAGTTAAATAATGTCCTGTCAACTTGAGGGTATTAAGAGTAAAGGTTGACTTACAGAAGGGATGCGTGGGGGAGACAAGTCAGTCGGGGTACAGTGTAGCAACAATGAAACATACAACTTTTCTGTAGTTCTTACATGCTTTCTCCCTACCCCTATCATGATCCCAATTCCACCTCACACATCCAGCTAGACCAGAGGATGTACACTGATACAGGTAGGAACTGGAAACACAGGGAATCCAGGACAGATGTTCCCTTCAGGACCAGTGGTGAGAGTGGTGATACTGGGAGAGTGGAGGGAAAGTGGAGTAGAAAGGGGGGACCAGCTATAAGGATCTACATGTAACCTTCTCCTTGGAGTATGGACAATAGGGAAGTAGGTAAAGGGAGACATCAGATAGTGTATGATATGGCAAAATAATAATAATTTATAAATTATCAAGGGTTCACGAAGGAGGGGTGTGGAGAAGGAGGGGGAAAATGAGATGCTATTATCAAGGGCTTAAGTAGAAAGAAAGTGTTTTGAGAGTCTATGTCCATACCACCTTGAATGTGCCTGACCTCGTCTGATCTCAGAAAATGTTTTGAAATGATGATGGCAACAAATGTACAAATGTGCTTTGCATATATAATGGATATATGTATGAATTGTGATAAGAGTTGTATGAACCCACAATGAAATGATATTTTTAAAGGTAAAGGTGAAGTTTAGCCTGTCCATCAGGTCACAGATTGATGAACTCATTTGGAGGTACAATAGAGAGAAATAGCTCATTGGAGGCTGGGCGCTCTCGCCTATACATTCCTTTTGGCAAGTCACATAGAGCCATCCTGGTGGCAGCCAGAGCCCTGGAGATGTGTCCACTGCCACTGGATGCACAGGGCTTTTCACCTCCTGGCCTGGGATTTTCCTGCATTAGGCATCATTTTATGTGCCACGTAAAAATTCCTAAAGAGGAATTGATGGACTAGTATAGGACCTGTGGCTAATAAGGAATTATGAACTTGATCTGGACTGGGCTGGGGTGCTTTCTCGATATACAACTGCTCTTTGCTATAAAGTTCTCCCACATATATGAGCATCAATGAATTTGCTTCTCTAGTGAACACGGTCTAACACATTATGTACCTTGGGAGTGGAAACAAATCATAAAGCTGGAGAATGGATGCTTATGTAACTTCCGCCTCATGGGAGTTTTTCTTCTCTGGCTAGTCGGGGGTCACATCAGTCCATACTGTTAACTCAACTGTTTCCTAGAACGAACACGGAAGTTAACGTTTTGATTGTTTTCTTTGGTTATTCCTATTTGAAATGGCAAAAAATGAATGCGATTAATGTCTATTTTGGGCTCAGGGAGTGAAATCTCCCCCTTGAACTTTTGCTTTGAGACCTTGCTGATTAGTCAGAGTGGCTGACAGAAGGCCACACTCTGGCTGGATGCGGTCAGAAGTCTAATCCCACATTTCATATCAGTATAGTAACTAATATTACAATTATGATAAGCTAGATAATGATTGAACTTGCCTGTCTTAAAAATTGAGTTTAGGATATGGTTCTACCAAATTTTACTGTTTTATTCTGCCTATTGTTATTGATATAATGGTTGATAGACTTGATTATTGGGAAGTAAGAATAATAGTTTGTAAACCTACTTACCTTTGCTGTTAAAAATGGAATCTTTAAATGGGTTAGGACACATCTGCAAAGAAGGCTCTGAAAAGATAAGCCCCACCCTGTGCTTTGAAGTACTCAGAATATTTGCATTAATGAGACTTGCCTAGGTGGTTGATGACAGATTGAAGTAAAAAAAAAGGAATCCTTTGATTTTTTTGAATTTTGAACTAGTGATTTGAGCCTGAAGCTGGAAAAAATTGGAGTCATGAACATTCTTTGTTAAAGTGAGTCTGTGGGCAGCCTGAACAGCTTGCTAAGTGACCACCTGGATCCACTTGTTAAATAGAAGTGGGAAAAAGTCAGCAATAGAGAGATGGATTGAGTCTGGCCACTGAGACCTGTGGACCTGGTTCATAGGGCCTAGAGGAGAAGACAAGAGCCGGTTGACTGGTCTGCAGTTCAGGACCTAGAAAAAATAGGCTAGGGTTGTTGAGAATTTGTGATGGAGCTGTGGTCTAAAGGTGAGGTGATCAAAGGGCACCGTGGTGAGGCTAAGTGATGTGGCCCACACTGAGTCGACTAGACCCTGACCAGATGAAGATATCTTTGAGCCTGTGAATGGGTACATATTGTTGCTGACCCTTGCACTCAAGAAGTCACATAGAATTTAAGGTTATTAGGAAATCTAAGACATAGGATAAATGTACAAATAGCTATATTAGCCTGATATAGCACCAGAAGCTTACACTGTAGATTTTCAGTGAAATGAGTGATAATTTCCATTTGAGAAGAATTTGGAGAATTAGCAATATGAGGGACAGATTTCCAGCAGGAAGAATGACATGGGCAAAAGTACATCGATGGGAAAATTCAATGTGTTTTATCTATCTCTATCCATCTGGTCCCAAATGATTTTATCAGGAGTTAATCTAGATTTCATATCATTACTTAGTTCAATGTGCACTTTGAACATCTCTCATGAAGCTGTTGGATAAGTGTTGGACTACTAACCCCGAGGTCTGTGGTTCAAGCTTACCAGCTGCTCCTTTGGAAAAAATTGAGGTTATCTGCTCCCATAAAAATTTACAGTCCTGGACTGAGCCCCGGTGGCGTAGTGGTTGTGCGTGGGACTGCGACCCACTGGGACGGAGGTTCAATTCCAGCAGTGGGACTGGTCCTCCTACTCCCACCACCGGAGAGCAGTGATGCCCGAAAAAAAAAAATTTACAGTCCTGGAAACCCTATATAGGATTACTAAGGGTTGGAATCAAGAAGATGACAGTGAGTATTTGATTTAGGAAAGGTCTTTCATGGTGATTTAAGGGGATAGTTTAAGTTAAAATTTCTGGGGTCATTTTTGAGAAAAGACTTCCTTGGCTGGCATTGAGAGGCTCTAATTGGCAGTTGGAGTGATTTGATTAGCAGCGGGCAGGTATGAAGGATTTGGCAGTGATTTGGCAGCAGTGAGCAGAGCTGGGGGATAGTAAATGGGAGACCAGGGCATTCGTACGGTTGAACTTTAGCACAGGGCTGGGAAGAACCAGTGAAAATAGAGGGACGGAGACAGATGGAATCGCAGTCCTGAGAACATTCTGCTGAGAGGCTTTGGCCATATTTGCTCAAGAATCTTCTGTGTAGTATCATTTTAAAGCCATACTTTTTATTCCATGCTAAACATTGTCAGAGGGAGCAGTGGCAGATTCATCCCAGAGCTTGAGTCAACCTGCCTGGCATGCACGCTTTTAATGGCATTCCATGCCTCGGCCTGCCAGACGCCCTTGGATCCCTGCCTCTGTATTGCCTCCTGCTTTATCCTCTGGCTTGGTGACCTTCCAACAGGAAAGACCTAGGAGCTGAGATGCCAGCCCTCCCTGACACGAGACATGTTCACAACTTGGCGTTCTCAGAGATGCTACTGCACTGACTTCTATTGGCACTCCTCTGATTCCACTTTGACTCCTTTTGCTTTCTTCATACTAAGCCCTGAGCAGGTCTTCTCAGCTCCTCATTGGTGTTCCCAATCCATGTCATTGTTATCACTAACTAGGCCGAGGGCCTCCCTCTTTCTGCTTGTACCCCTGTCCACATTCCAGATGCAACAAGACAGCTAAAATGAGCTTTTCAAAAGACGATTCAGACCCTGTCGACCCTCTTAATAAAATCCTTTTGATTGCCCTTTGTAGCCACATGAAATCACTTCGATCTCTACACTGGCTTAAAAGACTACATGGTCTGACCCAAGGCTACCTCTTCGACATTATGTCCTACGATTCTCCAACCACTTGAAGCCTTTACACTTGCTATTCTTCAGGGCCAGCAACTCCTGATCATCAGCACTTGTATCTGTCAGAGTGAACTAAGACATGCTGCAGTAACAACTGACCTCCACATTACATTGGCTCAAAATAGCACAGGTTTATTTCTCACTCACCACCCACCTTGCCTGTCATGGAGTGTGCACCAGACACCCTCAAAGTTGGCAGAGATGTCACTGTCTCAAATGTGGCTGGTTGCCCTTTGTCATTGTTAGGTGCCCTCTAGTCAAATTCTAACTCATAGTGGTCCCTATATACATAGGAAAAAATCTCTGCCTGGTCTTACACCATCCTCAATTGTTATGCTTCAGCCCATTCCTGTAGCCACTGTGTCACCTTAGAAGAGGAGAGAGAAGCTCTGGAGGATCTCCTAAAGGCAATTAGATAATCATTAGAGATCAGACATATCTTTGCTCTCTATCTTTCTTTGCCTTATTCTGACACCAAGTGCTCCTTGCATGGCACTCTACTTCTCTGTTGGGTTTGATAACCCCTTGCAATGGCCACACAGAACTCCCAGACAATCCTCATGATTAAGAGGGTTTCTTAGGGAAGTTAACTCGTCACCCCAAGGCAAAATCAGAAAACATTAAGGATACCATCATTGTCCACAGCAACACATCTCCTCAGTCAGCCTCCCAGTTTCTTTCTAACCCTCAACCTCTCAGCCACATGGACTCTTGACCTCTGCCTCCCTGAGCCTAAAAGTCTACCTGCTACTCTTTCACATAGTCTCACATTTTCCACTGTGCCCCTCGGCTTTGTCTCATGGTCTCCTTGCCCCAGCTTTGGTTGCAACATAACATAAGCTCTGCTGCCTCTAGCCCTTTATGGTCCAATGATGGCTCTTCTTTCTTGATGATCCTGGGAATTGCCTCTCTTCTTCTGAGCCATCTCTTTTATATGAAGGTGTGATTTATGTCTTACAGCAGACCCAAGGAAACAAAGGGTGGTGACTTGATTCACTCCCTCTAGTAAAGTTTAACTCTCACCTAATTGATTCTGGCTCATAGGTGGCCCTTAGATTTGCCCCGTAGGTTTCTAAGATTATAAATCTTTATGAGCATAGAAAACTTCATCTTTCTCCCTTGAAACAGCTTCTTAGTTTGTAACTGTTGAGCGTGTAGTTAGCAGCACAATGCATAACCCACTGTGTCACCAGGAGACGCAGAATACATTCCACCTGAATCCTATCTGGGATGATAGCCACAGGTATCGATAGAATTTATTGTGCACCATAAAACAGATTATGGCTAGAAGGGTCATATGACTTGACTACAGCGCACAATCTCAGTGACCTATTTTTCTGTTTATGTGGCAGCCATTTGGACTGCTTTGTCTTCCACTTCTTAGCACTAAACTAAGGCAGGGGTGATCAGGTGTGGTTTGGGTAAAAGGCCAGGGAAAATGAGGGCAGGGCAGAGAATGAGTCATGCTCAGGATGATATGAGAAATGAGCAAATTTGACTGCTTACCTGATCCAAATACATATGTGTGGCAGTTCCGTAATCTGGTGTCAACTTGAGACGATTAAGAGGGAAGGGGTGGAGTTCAGTCTGTCAATCAGATTGTAGCTTGATGACCATATTTGGTGGTGCTATTGAGGTAAGTGGCTCACTGGAGGCCACACCCTCACCGTGAGACATTCCTGTTGACAAGCCACAGTGAGCTACACTGAAGTCAGAGCCCTGGAGCTGGAGAAGCCACATGGAGACCCATGCCAGTGCTGAGATGCTTCTACCACCACAGGATCCACAAGACTCTCCACCCACTGGCCGGTGATCTTCCTGCATTCAGCATCATTGCATGTGTTGTGTGAGTCTGAAGAGGAATTTATAGACTGGTATCAGGCATGTGGGCTAATATTGGTCTTATGGACTTGAATTGGACTAGACTGGGATGTTTTCTTAATATACAATCATTCTTTGATAATTCTTTGATATACACATATGAGTGTCTATGAGTTTGCGTCTCTAGTCTACCTAGACTAACACGATATATAAGAAAACACGGTAGCCATTTTTCAGATCCTTTAAGCCAAGAATGTTTTACTAGAGGTGGGGGCTTCTGGAGTAGATAAGGAGTGAGCTGGGAGGACCTTCCTAGACCAGACACAACTTACATCCTGATGTCCATGTAATTTTCTTACTAGAGATTCATTCATTGGTTCATGGACAGCATTTCCAAGTTGGGTCAGATAAAGTTCTAAGCTCAAGAACATGCTTCAGAGAGGAGCACTTCTAGTAAATGGAGGCCCTTTGGTCAACTAAAACTGAAACACTAACATCAGCAACATTAAACCCAGTTCCTCTGTTGACCCGAGAGCCTGGTTTCATATGCAAATATATGCTGGCACTGTGGGCAAGGAATGAAGGACTCAATATTTTTTCCCAGTTTTTAAAATCAAGGAACTTGCCTCCATGAATATTTTGCTAGCATTCAACTGTGTAGTTTGGGTGATGCTAGACTGGAAGTCTAAATGATCCCTTTGTGTTTCCTGCAGAAAGGAAGACTTGGTTGCTGGGGGGAATGACAGGAGCATGCACAAGGTCTTGGGAGAGGAAGGCCTGGAAGAAGGTTTGCAGAGGGTAGGGGACCCAGAGGGAGATGGCAGGTGTGAAGATCAGAAGTGATCCTTTTGCCAACTGTTGACTTGGACCTGAAGCCTGGCAGAGTACGAGTCCTCTGTCCCCGTCCACCCCAGTCCTCCTCACTGTTGACCTTCCCCCCTAGACTAGAAGTCTTCTGTAAGGCATCTTACTTCCCATATCTGGTCCTGTTACCCCTTTGGCCTCTGCTGCAGCTTCATTTCCATTCTCCCAAGCCAACAGTACGCAGGCTGTTACTAGTCTTGTTTTTGTTCTTGCAGTTCCTTCCAGCTGGAGTCCTGTGGCCTTCTCCGCTCCTGTGTAGGAAATCCCTACTCATCCTGCAAGTCTGTTTAGGCAACCGCCCCCAGCAAACATTTCCTGATAGCTTTCCCCACCCTCTAGTTTCAGCTGTTTACTGTCTTCGTTGAAGCTCCCATAACATATCTGGCATCTTTATCTCTGCCTTCAGTGTGGGCAGGCGTGTTAATCGAGGTGAAATCCACATAACATTAAATTTGCCATTAGAAAATGTCTAACTCGGTGGTGTTCAGTCCCTTCCCAAGTGTTGGGTATCACACTGTATTTAAGTTTCTGTTTCTTTCTCTCGAACTGGAGACTTCCCTGAAGGGCAGTTACTACTTTCCTTTTCTTTACTTCTTCCTGGGTCAGGAGTTATAGGGTCAATACTCACGTAGAAAACAGAACAACTGCTGACTTTTTAGTTAGCTGCCCAATTTGTAACCCACTGCGCCACCAGGATACCTGAAGGACAGGAAGAAAGTGCTTTTTTTTATTAAAAGATCATTTTATTGGGGACTCGTACAACTCTTGTTATAATCCATATATCAATTGCATTAGGCAAATTTGTACATATGTGCCTTCATTCTTTTCTAGACATTTACTTCCTATTGAACCCTTGGTATCAGCTCCTCTTCCCCCCACCCCTCAAAACCCCTTGATAGATTATATATTATATTCATATCTCACACTGACCACTGTCTCCCTTTCCCCATGTTTTCTGTTATTCTTCTCCATGGAGAGGGATGTAGGGTTATGTGTTGGTCATTGTGATCGGTTCCTCCTTTCTCCCTTCCTCTCTGCCCCCCCTCCCCTTCTGGTACCTCTATTTCCACTCTTGCTCCTGGATTCAGTGTGTCGTGAGCTCCCATCTGTTACCTATACCTGTGTACATGCTCTGGTCTAGTCTGAATTGAGAAACAGTACTGGGGTCATGATAGTTGAAGGTATGGGAGCCTTAAGGAACCAGAAGAATATTTTGTGTTTCATTGATGCTTTACTGCACCCTGGCTGACTCATCCCTTCCCTGTGGCCCCTCTGTTGGGGAAGGTTCTTCCACTGTCTACAGATGGCCTTTGGGTCTCTGCTTGAAACCACCCCCCCCTTGTTATCAGCAATGTGTTTTTGTTTGTTCTGTGTCTTCTGATGCCTACTACCCAGTCCCAAGGACTCCTCCTGATTACACTGGTGGAGGGCTCTTCCATGTGGTCTTTTGGCTTCTCTGCTGAATGGCCACTTGTTTAACTTCAAGTCTTTAAGACCCCTGATGCTCTATCTTTTAATAGCCAGGCACCATCCACCTTCTTTACCACATCTGCTTATGCACCCATTTTTGTCTTCAGCGATGTGTCAGGAGGATGAGCATCTCAGATTGCTGTTTTGTTAGAACACAGTGTTCTTGTATTGAGGGATGGTACGAACAGAGACCTGAAGTGTATTTATTGCCAAGCAAACCCAAGCAGAGGGAGGCAGGACAAACAGTCCTGGGGGATCTTGGGTGGAGGAGGGAAAGGTGGGGGAGGGGGAAGAAGGGGAAGGTTGTGTCAGGGACACAAGCTGGGGAACAGTTAGGGAATTAGAGTCTACAACAAGGAAGAGTTGGGGAGCCAGGGGGTTGGTGGAGCAACAGAAAACTAGCAAAGAAGAAGTACCAAGAAGCATAAATAGGGGGAAAGTGATGGTGGGGCAGGATGAAGGTAAAAGAAAATAGAGGAAGGCCTAGGAAGCAAAGCAATTGACAGAAGTATAAACATCGGTGGGTACATATGTACATACACTCATTCACAGAAATAGAAGTATTGGTCACTATTGTACATATATTTATATGTTAACACACAGAAGGTGCTTTTTTTTCTTTTCCAAAAAAAGAAAGAGGCTAGCATCTAGCAGGAAACACTAGACAAAAGACAGATGGACTTGAAGTTTGTTGGCAGCAGTGCTTCCAGGGTCCCAGGATGACTTTGTGGGGGGGTGGTGTCTCGATTCTTTTGCCTTTGTGACCCTTATTTAATAGAATAATGATGACGATGACATCATATGGGCAAATGGTATTAAGATAAACAAAGTCCAATGAGCAAATTGTATTAAGATAAAGTCCAGGCTGAATTCATGATTATACATTCATTATTCTTCTTATAATTATTTTTTCAGCTCACAAGAGAAATGAAAATTAAAACATTTTTGTGGGTCTCTCATTGGGCACTGTAGTCAGTGGCTAAGTCTGCTCTGAACCCACCACCTTATCTGCTGTTCTGTGAATGCGTAGTGTCCTTCTGTCTCTTTGGGGTCATGGGATTCCTGCAGTCAGGGGTCCTGATGGCATAGTGGGTTACAGCTTGGGTTGCTAATCCCAGGGTTAGCAGTTCAAATCCACCAGCCTCTGCTAAGATGTGGTTCTCTGCTCTTGTGAAGATTTATAGCCTTGGGTCACTCTGAGTCAAAATGGACTAGATGGTAGTGAGGTTGGTTTTGGTTTGGGATCCTTCTGCCTGGAATGGCTGTTCCCCATCCCATGCCTGCCCCACCTCCACCCATCCCTCTCTGTAAAGGATGAGTGGGACTTCCTCTCCTAGTAGGGTGGTCAGATTTAGCATATGAAGGCACAGGACTTCCAGTTAAATGTGAATATCAGATCAACAAGAAATACATAGTTGTAATGTAAG